>PVIA01009308.1:0-62344 GCA_004024845.1 Tonatia bakeri
AAAAAAAAAATTCTAGTAGCCAGCTGTCACCTTACTAAAGATCCAGCTGTAAAGGAGTGGGAGGAATGGGATGTAGGAATAGCAAGTATTTATGAAAGAGTTTTGAAGAGCATTGAAAAACAACTCACTGTTTAGACTCAACAGTAGCTGGATCTCGGTTTCCAGGATTTAGCTTGTAAACACTAGCACTGATGAAAAGGGAAGGATGTCTGAGACACAAATTACAAGTGAGAGGGGAGGTAAATTGATGAGGTATCAGAGAGAAACTTCGCACAGCGCCATTAACCAAAACTTCAAAGCACATGGTTATTTTTCTTGTACAGCTTTATAAAGTGATCCTTCTTTTGTCTTCTTAGCCACTCTTGGGCTCTAAGCAGGCATCACCTACATTTACTGCCAGGCATTTACAGACTCCCAAGGATGGCAAGTAGAAGAACCACCTCCCCTGCCTCTTCTGCATATACAACTGCAGCTGCTGTTGAAGGGAAGGAGAAAGCATGAATCTAAGAAAAAGGAAAAAAAAGAAAATGCATTCACCATTATGCCTTCCACATCCTGTCTCCACTTTAAATAATTTCCTGCCATAAGGTGGAGCTATACACTATGGAGAGAAAAGTATTAGCTATAAGATCTGGCAAAAGTCCACTTAATTCATTTTTCACTTGGCTTGTGGTTTGTGATTTTAAAAAGCTAAAATGCATGGCAGCCTCCCCAAAATCCACCACCAACTGATGCAGAGAGAGTGGTTATTTTGGTGCAGCTTGGATTTTAATGTGGCTAAAAGGTGTGTGAAGGCAAGCAGGACCTTGTTTTTTAGCTTATGCTGAAAACACAGCTTCAGGGGAAACTCTTTGAAGTGTGGAGATCTGAGGTGGCAGGTTTTGAAGCCCCCCTGAGGTAGCACAGAGAAACCACAGGTATCAGAGAGTGTTTGCTCTTGACTAAATCCTCCAGAGCATCAAACAGTGTGTTGACAAACAGAATGAAGAAATAAAAGTGCTTTATTTAAAAGAGGATATTGTGTTGAATTTATGATGTAGACTTATATGAGCTGAAAGAGAAGTTTTGCTTCCCAGTTTGTGACTGTAAGAGGCATGGCCATGAAAACCCCCAACTGTGTTATCTGTAAAACCCTGCTATCTCCACCCAAAGGAAAAAAATGGTCCCCCGAAGAGAGAGAGCACTGCGGGTTTCCTGATAACACATCAAGGGTAATCTAGATAAAGGAGAATGGCTCCTTGGGAGTGTGTGTTGTATGACTCCCAGGGCAGTGCTCTCTATCTGAAAATCAATTAAAGGGCAAGGAACACCAGCTCATACCGGCTTTGGGGGTTCCTCTGTAGACATTTACATAGAAACCTTGTGAACAATGAAAACCTATTGTAAAAATCTAAGGATGGCGTTGATCTTGGTAGAGAAAAATCTCTGTCCAATAGAAACAGACTAATATTGGTCAAATTTTATTACCAAAAAATTCACCTAATGGGCATATGTGTTTTTTTCCTATGGATACTATAACTCATTTGAATGTGTGCAACATAAAGATCATTTGTAGTACATTTCTTATTACCTTCCTTGTGAATGGGAGCAGAACTTGTCATTTCCAATTATGTCTCTTTGGCATAAGGATTATCTTGAGCTGGTTATTTTTAAAGAAACTAAAGACACAGGAAAAGGTTGAAAACTGTATAAAAGTTACCCTCTTGTAATTTACACATATAAGGAAAACCTCCAATCACAAGAGCATGTATCTCTCAGGACCAGGAAGAGAAGGATGACTAAATTTCTAGAAGGTTGTTAATGTAGAAGACGAAGACCTAAATCTCCATTACGACCTTACTCTTGTGTATTGTGCTTTGCCTGATACCCTCCTGCTGACTCCCCACCCCGACATCTGCGTTTGTCTCTAGCTGGAGATGGTATTTAAGGAGGTGGATTAGGCCATTACCAGGAGTTACTCAGTTTTCCTGTCTCCTGTGTATACAGGAGGTATACATGTTAGTAAACTTTTGTTTGTTTTCCTCCTGTTCAACCGTCTTTTATTACAGTGGGTTCTTCACTAGAACCTGGAAGAGGTGAGATAAAATTACTTTTCCTCCCCTACACTAGAGTCTTGTAAGGTGTGTTGGTATTATTAGCTTCATATTTCCATGAACAAAATCAACACTCTTGAGGGATAGCAGGCTTCCACAGGGACAGGCAGGATGAATAATGGGACTACTTCTACATGCATGTTCATTCAGGGCGCTAGAAACTTTATATGCACTATCTAATTTAATCCTCATTGTAATCATGTGAAGATTATATTTATGATTTTCATTTTGTAGTTTTAACTACCTGTCCATACTCACACAAGTGACAAGTACTTAGTGGTTGAATTAGGAATCCAAACTCAGCAAGAGTGATGGCAGAGCTCTCAAACTACTGCGTAGTTGCTTGAAGACATTTTCTATTTTTAAGGTTGTTGTCAACCAATGTGTTTATAATCACATGTTGTTTATTTATAGGCTAATTATCCTTTTTTCCTCAAAAAGCTCACTCATGAAGGCAAAGTCCTTTCACGTCTGATTTGTCTTTGGTTCGTCATAGAGCCTCTTGTATTACAGTTTCTCAAAAAATGTTTTCTGATTATATAACCCTCAGTCTTGTTGAAAAACCTATACAGCCTACTCATCCTTTTCATTTATACAATATTCTTCACCTTACACATCTTTTTCTTCTGTTGTATTTTCATTTTGCCCTGACAAATGCATGTTTGGCTTTTTTAAAAAGTGTACTTTTGTTGTTGAAATAGGTCTCTCGTCCGCTCCTACAAACCTTCAGTCTTCTAATTTTTAAGGTCTTTCTTCTTTCTCGCTTACGAAACACACCTGTCATGCCTTTGCCTCCCCCACCCCCTGAGTCCCAGAGTTACAGATTCACACTGCAGGGTTGTCCATCCGTCTAGAGCACCTGGGGTGTAAGGTGTAAGCAATTTGACTGTAATTGCTTCTTCCCAGCAGTTATTCCTTGAAGTGGTGAAGGGGGACATTTGGTTGGTTCCCCTTTTCCATCTACATAAATAGTATTGGAGTCAAATCCAAAGAGCATGGCGTATTTATCTAGAAATAAATGTTACCCCCCACGATGAGTGTTTTTAGCTACACTTTTGTTTGCCTTACTCTTGGTTTTTGTTTCAGCAGAAATTTAGCTCATTCTTTCCATTCACATCTGATTCATTGATTTTTCTGGGTGCAAAAAAACAGATTTTAATACTATATCACTTAAATAAATCACATGCATTTTTCTGTTTTTTTTTTCACGTGGAATTGATCTTTTGATGTGTGACTGCTATGTTGGACTCAAGTACTATTTCTTAAGCTGAAGATAGAAGGCATTTCAGATATTTTCTTTTACTGTAAGTTTTTAGTTTCCTCAAATCTGTGTATCGCTTTTTGGTAGAGAGGAACAGATGTGATGGTTGCAAGACAGAATAGACAAATCTGTAAATATATCTAGTAATTTTTTTCAAAACTGTGCTTCCCTTCTACTTTATGCAAAGAATTATACTAACATGCGCTCAACTCTCAAGGGAAATTCTATATGAGCATTATAAAAAAAATTTTACTGCTATATCTGAAATTCTTTTTAAAACAAATGTTTTATCAAACCAAAAATGCTAGCCAAAAAAAGAGATCAGTTTTAGGGCATGGCCAAGTGGAAAAGACATACCTGTCCACCATCCTGGAGTTGTTGAGCATTTTTATACATCTGTAACCATGTAGAATCTTTATTTCTTTGATATGACCTTTTCTCTTTTCTTTCCTTTTGATTCAAACTGGACTCATCCACCACCCTGACTCACCTGTTTCACCCTTCTCTGCTCCCTTAATCATTAAGCCCGCAGGACTATGAGGTTCTGGTCAGCATCCCGTAATCTTGGAAACAAAGCTTCTGGTCTGTTGACCACAGAAACAGTTTCCTGTCGAACTAGAGACATCATGGGGCCTCAGCTGTGCTTTAGCTCCAAAACGGTCCCACTGACTGCATCCTTGTGAAACCAGACAGAGTGACAGACACTGTGGCTGACATTAGGACCAGATGCACTGAAAACTACCCCCTAGTACCGACCATTCAGTAGAGGCCAGGACCCTGACCATGACCCTAAGTTCCTTAGTCACCATGATTAATATTTTTTCTCCTATATAATTCATCTCGTGGAAGCAGTTGAGGAGTCAGGTCATTGAACAGAGGCTTACCTGTGACTCTGGGCATGGTGCTGTTTTCTTAAAAGGAAACTTGTACTTTCTTAACTGCAAACTCCTGTTTGCATTTGATTGGACTCTGAGGCACACAGGCGGGTGAACACCCTCGGTCTGGTAACATATCAAGTAGTAGGGAGAAAGATGGAAGCTGTTCTGACAGAATTTACGTAAGCTATAGACAAAGGGGGTGGGAGAAGGTGAAGCAGTGACAGTTCTGGGCTAGGCATATAGAGTCTGCAGAGAGAAGTGTCTGCTCCTATGGATTAGTTATGGGCAGCAGCTGGGAAAGCTCATGTGCGAACGGGAAGGAGAGGCTCCTGGAGTTTGATGGCCTTGGCTATTCTGTTTTGAATGATGACAGAAATAGCCACCTGGAACAGAATCTGCTGTTCCACCAGACATAACAGGAGCATGAGCAGTGTTTGTCAGTGGCTTCACAGCTATTAACAGACTCGCTGTTCTGTGTTTTTTCCTCCCTCTCTGGCCCTTGTAATTTAATTTAGAACATCTATGAATTTTTTTCCTTGCCATGAGTAACACAATATCTTCACAAAAATGTCAATGGAATTTAAAAAGTTTAAACAAGTGTTTTAAGAGAAAGATCAAGTAAAATCCATATAGAAAGCCAGTGAAATGGGCTATATTTTCCTGTCCCATAGTAATTTGCTTAAAATGCCCAAGAATTCCAATAAGTCCATTCATGTGTCATGGACAGAAGAAGATTAGTGCACGCTAAACTGAATGGCATTGGCCCAGCACAGATTACCTGCCTGCCTTGTCCTGTAGTAGCCCGCTTTGAGACAATCATAGACTCCGGAGTAAAAATAAACCAATGCATATAAAGATGAGTATAATGATGAAATTGTACAATGATCCCAATTTATATGATTCAAGTTAAAATCGTGATTAAGAAATTTGGGAAATAACACTCATTTCTCAAGCTGCTACAAAAGACTTTGTTAAGGTCCCAAAGTTAAGCATGGAATTTTATTCATCATATATAATTTATAAAATGTTGTATCAAATTTTTAGCCCAGTATCACTCCTTGTGGTATTCACATTTGCTGCCAAGCAGCGCACAGAGAAAAAGTAGATACGGTGATTAGAATTTAATTTTATTCCCTTGAAAACACTGATTCACTGTATTAGCACACTTTCCCAGCATGCTATCCTTGTACTATCCTTATGGACAGAGTGACTGTCCAATTCATCTTTTAAATCAGTACACCTTTAAAAATGGAAGTGGGTACTATAAAGAATCACAATGAAACAATAGGCATAAACTAAGACTGCCTTGGGAAAACTGGGGCATAAGACTGCCCTTCTTATAGCAGGGCAATGTAATTAAGTCACATGTCAATGAGTCAGTTTCTAAGGTTGTAGGGACTCGAACTAACATCCTGTTACTGTGATGGGCAAGATGCAACTTTAGGAGCTGAAAATGCCATACCAGGTCCAGCCGTATTTTGATTACCGTGATATTTTTGTCTGTCCTTTAATGTCGACTAGAGAGAAGCTGGATGTAACCAGGAGGTGAGGGCAGAGCATTGCATGGGAGGGCAGTAGTTCTTCATCTAAATCCAAGAGGACACATTCTCAGCCTCCTCTGAGAAAAGTCAATAGAAAAAAGAAAGTGAACATTGTTCTTGAATGATTTTGCTATTCCCTAAACTGCTATTCCTTTGGTCTCCTCTATTCTGTAACTATGTCCTCGGTGATCCCTGGGTATTCTACTTAATTGCATGCCATTTCATCCTTGTTCAGTAATTATACTTGTGCATAGTTATGAGTAAAGTGATTTTCCTATATATGCATTAAAGTTAAATTTTGCTCCTGGGGTTTAGTGCCTGTGCCTTCTAGTGACATCAATAAAAAGCATGTGCACTTCCTCCTGCCATGTGTGAGAGAAGAATATGGTCAATTAACATAGTGAAATTTACTAAATGTGATGATAAACACTTTTAAAAGCAGCTCAACAAATGATTATGGATTTCACACTTTTACTAATTGCTTCAATTTCTGACTGAAATAAAAATCTTTCTCTTGCTTTAGTATTGTGGGTTGAATATCTCTAGAAAATATTAAAAATATCCTTGAAGTATCTCTCACTGTGCATATTACCCTCTTATTTCAGCCTCTTTATTCCTATAAATTGACTACTGTTTTAAATTTTCTCCATACAAAAATTATATGTGGAGATGCGTACATTCCTATTTTATATATTTCTAATTATTTATATTCAGCTCTCCTAAATGTCTCTCTAATATAAATATCCTTTATTATTTCACAGAAATTTTCAGCTTTTGGAATCCTTTACATTTACATTTACAGCTGATTTTAATTTCTTCTTTCTCATCCCTACGCCTAACTAATTTCCATCTCAAACATTGCTATCTCAGGGAAGTTTTCCCTGATGTTCCCCATCACCCCCCTCCAGACTAGGTTAGTTATTCTCCCTTACCACTCTTTCAGGTGGCTTCCTGCTTTTCCACTACAGGATCAATGGCAAAGCATTGTATTGTATATTTGTATTTATTTAGTTCAGGCCAGCTCTGTCCAGTGGAATATATTTTATGACTGCCTCTCAGTGTGTCTGCTTTGCTTGACATTTTATTCCAAGTGCCTTGTAAAGACCACCTTCCAAAGTAAATGTTCAAAGTCATTGTGAGAAGAAAAAGAAAAGTGAAAGAAAGGAAAAAATGACTTCTTCTATAATCCCTTCTAAAATTCTGAGTGTTGATGATGCTATTGATTAATGATCATTTCTTTTTGGGTAAGTACAGATATTCAGCCCTAGACTGAGATCAATAATGGAATATTGTTCACTCTGAATTTCAGGGGAGGCTTTTATGACCTTGTTAGTTTTTCCATGTGGAAACCAAACATCACATTTTCTTGTGTTTTTAGCATTCTTCTTTTTTATTGATTTTCTTTCATTCTTGTTCACTGGGTCCTTTCTCTATATACCTTGAATATCTTTGGTTTGTGGTTATCTGTTACATAGATCTATAGAGTGAAGCCAGTGTGTGGACTGAGTGTTTCATAGAGTCTCAAGTACACTGTTCAACACTATTATAGAAACAATAATACTTTACGGTCTTAATTTGTTTATATGTCTGTCTTTTCCTATTATCCAATAAAGAAGGCACTGTGTTGCTTGTGCTAGATATCTTTTTTGAGCTTCTCCGGGTCCAGTCTCTTTTCCATTCTGCTTTGTGCTCTAGGAAGCTTCTGCTTGGGTTCAGCTGGTGGGAGGGACCAGCAGGAGATCAGAGGGTGGGGACAAAGTGAGGTTGGAATTGAGTCCTTGGCTCCTGGAAGATGGCTCACTTCACTCAGGACTCTAGATTCTGGCCCCTTCAGGCTTGGGCTGCAGAGGGCACCCATAGTTACTAGCTATGAAACACTACATATCCTTCGTTCCTTAAAAAATTTATTATCTTTTGTCTACTTTGAATGTGTTATTTTTTAAATTTATATTTGTTTTCTCAGTGCCTAGCACAAATCCTACATTTTGTTGAATGACCCAAAACTATTTTATCAAATTTCTACTTACAAACCATGATTCCTGCTTAACTCTAACTTAAACAGAAACAGCAGGAATCAAAAATATGAGTTGGAGCAGTAGTCTCTACTGAGAGTCTATGAAACATGGCAGAATATTACAATCCTTACTGAAAGCAACTGTTCCTTTAGATACAAATGAATGTTAGTCAGTTTGTAGACCGATCCAGATTGTGTGGCTTTAGAGAGAAAATATACAATCTTTCTGAGCCAGGTTCTTCAATTATTTCTTAAAAAATGAACCTTACTAAATTGTTTAAGTCTGGTCTTCTGCTAGTAATATAATACCAGCTGACAACATTTCTACCTTGAGTTTTATTAAGGGATATCTTGGAAAGAATATGCAAATAAATGAAGGAGATAATAAAAGGGCAATTGTAGACATTAGTACTTTGGTTTGTGGGGTTCAGTTAGTTAAGTGTTAAGTGTTATGTTTGGTCTTAAGGAGAACACTTATCAACTCTTTCCATCTCTGGGCCACGTTCAGTTGCCAAAGAATGAGGTCTTTCTCAGAGAAAGCAGAACCTTGGCAAAGAGAGTTTCAGATGCCCTTAGTTTGATTTTCTTTATATGATCCTACTTTGAATGCAGTTTTATACTAGTCTACTTATTTATTAAAAGCTTAGTTTTATGCTAATATATTTCCATATATGCACATATTTTTTGGCACTGCAGCCCATTTGTTATTTTCCATTGTTTGAATTTCCTATAGACTGTAAAAGTTGTTTCCCTTGTAGTTTCCCCACTAACACTGTCAATTTCTACTGTGCTCCGTGTGTGTCCAAATACTGTGGCAGTTAGAAAAGAACTGCTGCTAAATATGAATAATCACAGCAACTGCATTTCCCTCAGATACTCTAAGAAAAGAAATGACTTCCTTGTGACTGTATAGTTTACCTAAACATGTAGTATTTAAAAAAAGCTGTGGACACAAAGCTTTCTTTGGTTGTATTTACTATTAGAACAACTGAAATACTCCATCATTGTGAGGAAGATGACATATGCAGTTAGCTCCTTACAGAGTTTTGTTGTGCCTGAGTTAAAAATCCAGAATTTATCATTTACTTCTCACTTTCAGTTTTCTCATCAGTATAAGGTGGATAAAAATAATAATATTCATATAGATGTTGTGAAGATTAAAAAAATAATGCAATTAAAACCCTTAGAATATCACCTGGAATGTAGTAAGTGCTCCAAATGTGTTAACAACTTTTATTCTGAAGTTCCCCAGTATTTCTCTGTACCTTTCAAAATGCATGGGTATTTTTCTTATTTTAGTTGTTTTTATAAAGACCATATCGTGAAGATTAATAAGCGGAAACCTCAAATTGGAATTGGGAGGGCCTGTAGGGGGAGCTCTACCATTCACTGTCAATTAATTCAACCAGGAAGAAAGGCACTTTTCATCCCAAATCAGGAAGATGTTTTTCTATTCTACCAGTCCATCAGGAAAAAGGGGGATCTTCTTTTACCAGATGAACAATTAACCAATGAAAGATTGTTACCCACCACACTTCAAATTCACCAATTACCCACCACACAACAATTAACCAATGAAAGATTGAAAAACCACCACACTTCAAATTCAGTTTCCTCCAGTGCATTCTTTGTTTACTGCAGGTCCTCTGAACTCCTTCATTTCCTCTATAAAATAACCTTCCTCTCCTTGATTCTCTGGACTTGTTCCTGGTTTACCATTAGACCACATGTCCCAGATAGTAACCCTTTGTTGTCCCCAAATCAACCCATTTTGCTGGAGAAATATTTGGTTTTCTGCTTATTTATGGTCAATAATATCATCTTTACTGAAACCCCAAAAGGGGAGCTTTCATATCTGATTCATATATTCCACAGGTGGCAAACACAAGGCCTGTGAGCTGAATCCGGCCCTCCACCATGTTTCATCCGGCCCGGCACCTTCTTTCTACCCATGGCAGTGCCGAGCTCTCACTTAACTGTTAAGGAGTAGTTACATTATACAGTCCTAAAATTACACTAGGCCCTTTAAAGGCAACTGCAAGGCTAATGTGGTCCCTGGTGAAAATGAGTCTGACACCCTTCCACACAGTTTGGATCAACCACCACAATAATTTATAACTTACCAGGTATCAAATAAATATTTATGTATAGGGGATCTTTATGTATAGGGTTGGATCTTTAATGAATATTTGGAAGCATTATTTAATTGGGAAAATTAATAACTTAAAAATTCTCCATTACTTGTTTCTAAAATAAAATAATGTTATCATTTTGCTAAAAGATGTAATACAAGCTGTAGAGTTTCAATTAGCCCTTGGAAAGCAGGGCTATTTTCATGAAGTGTGAATGTTGCCTGAGAACGGAAGTTTTAAAAACAGGAACTTAACTGAAAGTTAAGATTATAAAAGAGAAACAGGACTGAGAGAATCAAATCATAGTTCTTTAAGTGTCACACGATGTTACCTACTTCACACAGACTGAGCACTCAGGGAAGGGCATGGCAGAGACACATCACTGCCCAGGCTGTGCTCCCTGCGGTTAGAAAAAAATGAAAGAAAAAAGAAACTAAAGATACAAATATTACAACTAAGTTCATATGAGAATCTTTGCACAAAGAAGAAAAAGAAAACTGAACTCCCTGTGGACGTGTTCTGTGCCCGTGGGGGAGCTGCTCTCCCTTCCCCACATGACAGGGAAAACTTAAAAAAAAAATAAAGTGCTTTTGGCAAGATAATGTTAGGTTCTTTACAATGCTAATACACTTTAATTATCATCATGATGTTTTCTTTCACTGGAGATGAATTGCTTTTAAATTATTTTCAATTATTGCATAACCATTAGACTTTGTGAAGAAACAAATAGAGGCATTTGCTAGATGTTTAAAAGAAAAAGTAGCTTTGAGTCTATTATTTGTGCATGAGCAGGGACAGCGTTTATGAGTTAGAAATATAAAGACTTTGTCATACATTTCCACATTGCTCTAAAGATAGTGCTTCGTGGCTAACAACTTTATTAAGGAACTGGTGAACTTGAAAAAACATTTTGACTAAAGTAAAATGGATCTAAAAGTGTGGTACCCTGAGATGACTGAACATTCAGCTGTTCAGCTGGTAATGTCTTAGCCCAGAATTCACACTCTGTTCAATAAAGGTGAAGGACTAGGAGTTACACCTGTATGCACCCTTTCTTTTCTTTAAATATGTATTTTCTTCGTATTGCTTAATTGATTTGCTGGTATTCAAAGAATTGGTTAATATCTTTTGATTTGGGGAAATTATTCTAATTTCTTTTTCAACAAGATAGAATAAGCATCGTTTCTGTTCTGCTGAGACTGAACTACAAAGTGGATTTCCCAAACTCAAAGATGAGGTCACGTAAGGATAGAAAACAAAGTTTGTCAGTACACAGATATGAGATATCTTTAAAAAAATCTCTGTAGGATTTCCCAACCTGCTGTGCTTCATTTTAGATTCAAGAGCCGTCATTAAGAAAAATCTGCTTTTTCTTTATTCTGTGCCCCATATTGTATTCATTCTCCTCTGTTGACTGTGAGGGATCAGGTCCCTAAACTGAAACCCTTTTTGAAATCTCTGCTTCTTCAGTTTCTTTGTAAACATGCTAAATTATTCTCTAGCCTTCCTGCCACCAGTGAGCAGGTGTAATCGTGATAATATGTAAAGCATTATTCCTTGACTATTTGCACCTCTCCAAAAAAGGAGCATTATTCTCAAGTGAAGATGTCTAATGTAAAGGTGGGGGTGCTGAAGATCACCCCGCAATTGCATAGCTCACGGAGAGGTGTGCTGCCCTAGCCCAATTCTCATTTTGATTTATTTAAGTTTGGAAATAACAGTATTAAATTAGCAAAGACAAGCAATAAACAAAGCCCTGGAGATGAATTAGCCATTGTCTCTGGTCCATTAATCTCCTCTTCAATTCTAGAGAAATGTGGCTCACCCAGACCCGAAGATCAAATAAAATGCCTAATTGGGAAAATCCTAAACAAGTGTGTCCTGGGGAGCTTGAATTTATTTGTCACCCGCTCAAACAACTGTGTTGTTTATATAAGTCTTTAAAACCCTGATACTTTTCCGCTACTATATCTTAATCCCTGGTTCTTTATGCTCAGGAGGGCAATTTAGAGTTGTTTTCAATTAACTAGAATGGAGAGGGGCACTTATTCCAAAAACAGATAGCTGTGTTGTGAGTATTTTGCTAAACATGCTGAGTGGTTTAGATCTAAGCATCAGGTTTGGGACGTGTTTTGGAATCTCTCCTTGAAGATAATGATATCTGCTCTTTGGCACTTTTAATATCAGTAATAAATGGTTGCATATAATCACAATTGAGGACATAATATAGCAAGAAAGGTTGAGAAGTGAAAGCTAACCACAAATGTGAAGTAGAGAGCTGAGATAATTATCCAGAACGGCAATCCCTATCAGGCAATACTTTCATTTGAAATATGCAGATTATATGCAGATATCGAGGTCAGACTTTTTATTTAATACAGCAAATAGAATGAAAATCGGTGTGCTGAATTTTGGTTACACAAGGGCAGGTAATTCTTTTCCACAATGCAAAAATGCACAAATAATTTGCTATATAGAAAAAACCCAAAGAACTGAAAACTGTAAATCAACTGACTAGAGTGACATGACTATACACACTGTTAATATTCTTTCTGCCTCAATAGTAATTTAAGTGCAATAGTTAATTATGTGTAACATTTTACAAGAATAATGTCATTTAATCCTTGCAGTGAACCAGGGACAGATAACATTATTAGCTTTATTGTATAGATAAATTTTTTCAAGCTCACAAACTCCTTGAAAAACTTAGGCATAAAGCACTATCTTCAGAGTAATATGGAAATGTATGGCAAAGCCATTATACTGGAAGTTAGAGAATAACCCACAATGAGTCAGCTGGTGGGATCAGAATTTGCCTGAAGTCTGTCTACTTCGAAAGCCTGTGTTTTAGTGCTAAACTGCCTAGCTGTTACCATGAAGGCTGCAGAATTATTGACAGGGTTTGTTGGTTAAATAAAGTAGAAGTTAAGAAAGAATTACTAAGCTTAGGTGAGGTAGATGTGACTTAGATTTAGGAAAAATATGAAGGAATTCTGTAGTTAGCAGTATCTATACAACAGTGGAAACCCACTTACATCTTCACTGCACATCTGCTAAACTTCTCGTTGCGGGGCGTTTACATCCCATTGCATTCCTCCAGCCAGGCTCCCCGTTCCCAAGCGTGTCAGTACGCTGTGCCTTCAGCTGCAGTTATTATTACTAGAACAAGATGTTAGTGTGCCTATCTTCACACTAGGTTGCGTAAGGATCAAGTTAACTTGGGTGTTATACTAACTTCATTCCTCTATTCTTGATCAGCTTTATGTCAATTTGCTTTGAAGGAAAATCACGATAAATAAATCAATCACACTGATACTTTAACAAGTGCAGTTCACTTGTATTTCTCATCACAAGAAGCAATTTGTAACTATATGCAGTGACGGATGTTAACTTATTGTGGTGATCGTTTCACCATATTTTAAATTATTGAATCATTATGTTGTATTCCTGAAACTAATATAATGTTACATATAAATTATACCTGAATTTGAAAAGTACTATTTAGTTAACAGGGGACTTTTCAGTAGAGTTTTTCTTGATTCTCAGAATGGCCTTGTGGGTTATATATTTGTATTATTCTTACTTTATAAATGAAGAAATAAAGATGCACAGAGGTTAAGTGACTAGTGTAGCTATAGGAATGACATAGCTACTTAAAATCAATCTGAGTGAAGGATCAAACCATTGAGATGAGAAAGGTTATCAAAATATTAGAATAGGACATTGAGATGTTTTAATTACGAGTATTTACCTCACATATGAAATCATCAAAAGTGGGTACTTTTGAAACAGGCATAGTTTGCATTTTCAAAGGAGTTGAGGGATACAAACAGGCAGCAGTCTCGATCGGGGCAAAAATTATCCTGACAGTCAGGTTAAAACTGACGTAAACTCTGTGTCTAGACCAAAAGTTTCAAAGGATGATTCATGCAAACAATTTAAAGTTTTAAAGAATTAAAAAACCATTTGGAGGAGGACTCTAATCAGATTATCTAAACTTTAAAGTGATGAACATTTGGACTTCAAACATATTTACTGGTTCATAAATTACTCATTAATTACATATCAGTGAGCAACAGATGCCTGAAAACTGTATCTGTGGTCAAAAACTTTACATTTAAGATATTCTCTCTCTCTCTTTCCCTTTCTCTCTGTCCCTTACCCATTCCCTCCCCCAAATAGTATAATGTGCACGTGTGTTAGGTAGTGAGAAGTGGCATGAAAGAGTTGTCTTTATCTGATGTTGGGAAGCCAGTAATGCTACTCCTCTAATCTCAGAGACCCTGCCTGTAACAACATACCCAGGCAGTTAAGTCAGATGGCAGATTAATGCTTTAGCCTTGTGCATACAGAATTCATTATAGCTTGACTTTGCTGCTGTTTGCTCGCTCTGGTCCTTGTAACATGTGTAGCTGCCATCTGCCTTTTTAGAAGCATTCTATAAGGGAAGCAATATTAATCTCATTGGCTGTTAATAAAATTAAATAACTTAACAAACATTTAATGATTTGTACCAGACACTTAGATTTGTATCTGAGAAAAAAAACCCTGAGGATAAGAACATAATAAAAATGCACACAGTTTCTGTTCTCATGATATTTATAGTCAAATGTAGAGATAGATATTAATCAAATAATATAAAATAAATAAACATGAAAATGCTACTTTTCTAATTACTACATAAATAGTGTATTCTATAATATGAGAACATAGGATTGAGGAAGCTAAATTATTTTGGAGGTTCTAGAAAAGTTTCTTTCTGAAAGTTACAACTGATGAAGGATGAAGAGAAATTAGGTTAAAAAATAAAAGGAAAGAATATTTGAACCACAGGTATGGAACGTTCAAAGGCCCTCTCTCAAGAATGGGTATGGTACTCACGGTCACAGGGGAGCCCAAAGTGAGAGAGAGAGTGAGAGAAGATGAGGATGGGAGGACGGCGAGGCGTCCGACCCTGTAAGAATTCCAAGTGGCCTTTTTCCTCAGCGTGCTTTCTCTTGTACATGGAGCTAGTTTCTGGAGTGTGATTCTGTTGTTTTTAGTGGGTTTAGTTTTGTGCTAATGATAGTGCTGCTGCTGCTGATAATAATGATAATAAATTGACTTTAAATTAAAGGTCATTTTTCAGGGTTTTTTTGTGTGTTTTTATGAGGAATTGTTTATTTACTGAACCTGGGAGAAATGTGATGCACAACTAATTTTAAGTGTACACAAATTAATTCAATTTTTTCTCTCTCACACACCCAAAACTGGCATGGAACAGTTGTCCTCAGGTAAAACACAGTCACCTTAAACTTTTTCAAGTATTTTCACCCAAGGTTGAAAAGTGTTTATCCTGCACATGAAAACCTGTAATAAATTTAAATTATTATATAAAACTCATTACTTCTAGTTTTAACCTCTGCAAAGATCCAGCAAAATATACAAGTAACTGATTTACATCAGTTACAACATAATCCTGGATCATCCCCACACCAAAAGCAAAAATTTCTTCAAATTTAAAGCTATCATCACAGACCAAGACACATACACATTAATATCCTGAGTTCTTGTTTTACACAAATGACTTTGCTACATATGATGGTTATTTTATATGTCAATTTGGCTAGGCCACAGTACCCAGATATGTGGCCAAACATTACTTTGGATGTTTCTGTGAAGGTAATTTCTAGATGAGATTAACATTGAAATTAGTGGGTTTTGAATAAAACAGATTATCCTCCAAAATGTAGGAAGTCCTCATACAATGGGTTAAAGGCCTTCATATCAACAGAACAAAGACTGATCTCCCCTGAGCAAGACTGCCTTTAAACTTGAACTGTAACTCTTCCCAGCACCTCTAGTCTATTGGATTTTGATTTGCCAAGCCTCCACATTTGCGTACATCGATTCTTTAGAATCTCTCTCTCTCTCTCTTTCTCATATCTTTCTGGAGAACCCTGACAAATCACTAGGTTTTTAGAAATAGGGCAGACATATCTATTTGGAATTTTAAAAAGATGTTATAAAACTAGTAACAAGAATATAAGAAATATACCATGGTAACATGAGATTAAGACAAATAGTGAGCTGGACAAATCCCTGGGAGATTTATGAGAATTATGGAATGAATACTCAGGTAAACTCAGATGGTTGATAGGACTTAAGAGGGGCAGGAAGACAGAGAAAGACAGCCCAAGTAAGGCCAGAGCAATGGTGTGGAGGGAGAAATAAGTATGGTGTGAATGTAAGCCTATGAGGAAAACCAGCCAGAATGTAGAGGCTTCTGGTAATAAAAATTCAAACCTGGTACCCAGCCCTCTGTGTCAAGATTAGGAACCCAGATAAGGAGGAAGACATTCTGGGTTGGAAACCTGTATGTGTGGCAACCTCACAGGAAAGGCAAGCTAACGCTTTCTTTATTAATTATTCAGAAAGAGAAAATTAAATAACGAATCCTATAAGTCGGTCTAGTTCTATTAGGATTGTTTTCACCTCACAGGGGGATACAGAATAAGATGAGTGGAGCAAAAAGAAAGTGAAATAACCAGTCAGCCAAATATAGCCAGAGAAACAGTTCTTGGACTCACAGGGTGTGGACAGGATGCAAGAGGTGCTCCTGAGGGAGCGGTAAAGCAAGCCTGCTGTTCAGGGGGATGCGAACCTGTGGAAGCCAATTCATCGCCAGAGTCCTTTACTGTTCTTTCTGCAACTAGGTTAATCTTTTGTGTTATTTCTTTCTCACTTTCCAGAAAAGAACTTGGAGAGAATTCTACTGTAGGTAATGTCTGGGAAAACTTCTTTGTTTTATGTGCTCTGTGCTGCTTGATGCTATAAACTTGGTGAGTTAGTCAACTTTGAAGTCATCCGTTCTGATTTGTCACTCAGTGGGCTCAGTTTACAGAGGCAAAGAAGTGAGCTGTCCCATAATGGAAAGGTAGAGAGTACATTTCTTATGGGCTGCTATAGGCAGAAGTTCATTTGTTCCACTAGTCACAACTGTTCTAAATAACAGATTAGGGAGTTTAATCAACTGACATTTAACCCTAGGCATTAATTAAAAGTGGCATGCTGCGTCATTTGGGAATGTCTGGATAAAATGAGGTGATACTTCTGGAGAACAAGCTGTGAAAATCATTTAAAACTTTTTCATACGTTTATGACTTAGTTTATTTTCATGACACATAGAATTTATGGGCAAAAGAAATAGCATCTCTGAAAACAATTGAGTAGCATCTTGCATGCAGTTGCTGAGGAGGTAAAAGAAGGTAGAGAGCGTTTTACCATTATTCATTTTAATCCAGATCTACATTAAGTTTGTAAATTATGCAGATACTGTGTTCAGCAGTCTACCTGCCTTACTTTATGGTTACTTATTACAATTGCGTATTTATCCTTTAACAAATTTTACTGGGCACCTGCTTTGTGTCATTTGCTGGGATATAGCTGTGGACAAATAGATGAAATTCCTGCTTTCCTGGAGCTGACGTTCCAGTCAGTTAGAGAGACAGTCATTAAAAGTAGAGTGTAAATACCACAAAGGCAGGAGTTTGTGTTTGTTTTAACCACTCATATCTCCAACAGCTAGAACAGCATGTGACACATAGTATATACTCAATAATTTTTGTTAGGTAATTGAAAGGTGAGAAAATTGACAATTAGAGAAATTGAATTACTTGTTCATGGACCTCTGTGCCTATAAAATATATGTGCCTTCTAGATATTATTTATTTTTAAATACTCTACTATTCATACATTTGTCCCCAAATGTGGAAAATTATAATTTTACCATGCCAGACATTCCCTGTATGTTTTCTTGTTTGAATATTTCAGGGGTTTTTTTGTTATTACCTTGGGTATAACTTACATTTTCATTAAAACCATCACTCCCAGCTGGTTAAAAATTCTAACACCAAAACCAATTTCTGAAGCACTGACTATGTATTACATACACATTCTTTTTGGTGCAGGAGATTAAAAAAAGTGATCAAGAAAAAGTTTCCTTGCCTTTGTTGGAGAGGAGAACACAAGTAATAAACAGGTAAACAAATAAATATGTACACCAACCAGTTCAATGAATAAAACAAAATAGGGAAATGTGTTAGAAAGACAAGAGGAAGCCGAAGGTAAGGAGAACCTCTCTGAGGTGCTAACACACGAATTGATGAGACCTGAATGATGACAATGCCCAGCTGTGCGGGACAGTACAGGAAGAAGGGATAGTGAAGGTAGAGAAAGAGCTTGGCTCTTAAGCTGACAGAAATATTGCCACTTTAGACGAGTCATAGGGACCCAGATGATGAATGTGGGGAGATTGAACTAGGAAGGTAGATGAGAAAAAATTTTGATTTTTTTTAACTGAAATGGGAAAGATTTCCATGGCTTTGTGTTGGTGAGTGAAAAGGCCTGATTTATAGTTATAAAAATCACTCTGACTGCCACCTGGAGAGTATCAAGTTTGCTGTAAGGATGGCAGGCAGTGAGAAGGTTGTTTTAATATTCTAGGCAAGAGTTAATGGTGGAAATAATGAGATGCAGTCAGAGAGGCCTTATATTTTAAAGACAAACTAGACAGAGTAATTCATGGGTTGGATAGAGATAGGGCATGAAGAAAGCAACCAGGGGTGAATCTAGGTATATGGTTGAGTAACTGGCTGGAGGGTGATTCAGTACAATGAAGAAGGCATGAAAATAGAGTGGCGCATAATTGTGCACCAGGTGAGTGAGAAGAATCAATAGTTCTGTTTTGGCTATTTTAAGTTTGCAAAGGTATGCATGCCAAATGAGGATTAATATTATAAAGTAAGCAATAAGCATTTAGAGGTATGGAGATGGATCCAAATCTGGAGGTAGGAGTAATTTTTAAAATAAAAAAATTCAAAGTCCTCAGTATTTGTGTGTTACTTGAAACCATGAGTGAGAATAAAGACTCAAAACACATATTAAGACCCAAGTGCACATAACATATTCATTTAACATAAAAATTTCTGCTAGGAAATAAGAAAAATGAAGTAAATCATGAGGTATGTCACAACATTTTTAGATTTCCTAATTAATATTTTTATTTTTTCCTCCTGCTGCTTTTTCTACCCTTTTCCATCCCTCGCTTTCAAGTACTTGGCTGTTTTTCAAAATCTTAAGTTCTAGAATAGGGTACGGAGAGGATTTGGGGACTAGATAACGTTTCTCTACAATCTTCAAAGGGCAATAACCTTTCCTGGACAAAGTGGATTTCTCCCAAGCCATGGGAAGGAGGGAGGAGAGACAGGGAAAGGACGCATCACATGACACTGACAGCTCTGTCTGGGATGTGCCCTCATCTCAAAGAGGAAACCCTATCACTGTCAGAGGGTCCCCGGGGAAGGGTCTGGCAGAGGATCAGGGGAAACCTAATAGGAAGAGTCAAGTGTGGCCAAACAAATAAATAATAACAGAAAAGGGACTTTTTTAAAGATTATTTATTTATTTATTTTTAGAGAGGGAAGGGAGGGAGAAAGAGAGAGAGAGAGGAACATCAATGTGCGGTTGCTGGGGGCCATGGCCCACAACCCAGGCATGTGCCCTGACTGGGAATCGAACCTGTGATGCTTGGGTTCACAGCCCACACTCAATCCACTGAGCTATGCCAGCCAGGGCAGAAAAGGGACTTCTTGATATAAAAATTTATGTTGGCCTTGAGGCTGGACATTGTGAGAGAGCACAGAGTAATAGGGAACTCAAGATCTAGGTGCCATTTGCCATTTGCAGTCTCAAATACTTTCAATAGAAGCCTTGGATAAAGGCAGTGGTGAAGGGATGGAGAGATGAAGTCAAGGAAGACTGGTAACCAAGCTTCTTACATGCCTAACATCATGGGGCAAGAGGCTTAGACATGAAACAGTTATAGAAAATAAAGCTATATTTCTTGAACATCTGAATTTGTCAACTGATTCATGTTAGCTCTTTCAAATTATTCAGGTTGTATTAACTAGGCTAGATCAGTGCTGGCTGTGGCAGGAAAGAAACCCAGAAACCTCAGTGTCTTGACACAATGAACATATCTTTTCCCTCTGATTAGAATCTGACATGGTTGAGCAACCCTTGCCCATCTTGTAGTTATACCATGGTAAACATGAAAAACATGGACTTCCTTCTCTCCATGCTACTGAAGGGAAGAAGTAGCTGGAGAAAGCACACTAGTTCTTAACTACTCCAGCCTGGAAGACAGATGTTATTTCCATTCACTTATCCTTACCCTGTACTAGTCATATGGTCTCAAACTAACTGTAAGAGGGGACAGTGTCAGTGAGAAATACAGAGTAACGCATAGACAATTGATTAGCACCGACCTTTACCTATCACCCACAAACCCATGAAGTCAGAAAAAAGAAGAAATTCTATTTTGCTTTCTGCATTGCAAATACTTCCCTCTTCTACACAAGCATGAATTTCATTCCTGGTACAGAAAGCTGCTCAATTCAATGATTCTTGCTTTCTGGACTCACAGTGTTCCTCCAAGGTTCATGTGCATGTTCAAGGTACTGTTTAATTGCCTTCCAGCTCCCCTTTTTACCCTCTTTCTTTAGAAAAGTTATAACCAATGAAACAGGGTTAATTGTTTGATTTAAATGAAAACCTCACCAACTGCATTTCAAAATTGATATTTAAATTTAAAATCCAGAGCTATTTAATAATTGTCCCAACAATTCAATGGCACATCGCTTTTAGTCTGTCATTTGGCCCACAATTGAATTGCAATAAGCAACAGTTTGGTTTCTGTGAACTCTTTATTCCTACTAAAAAATGTGTTTGCAGGGAATGTAATATGGCATAAAGGCATCATTTAGGATTATCTCCTGAGGAGTAAAGCAAGAATCATTTCAGAGCCTATAAAACAGAGGACATTCTCTTGGTATCTGTAATCTATTTTCATACTCTGCAGACACCCTCCGTAACCATAGAAGCACACAAAGAATGTTAGACTCCCTT
Organism: Tonatia bakeri; assembly: GCA_004024845.1. Taxonomy (NCBI): domain Eukaryota; kingdom Metazoa; phylum Chordata; class Mammalia; order Chiroptera; family Phyllostomidae; genus Tonatia; species Tonatia bakeri. The sequence goes on from PVIA01009308.1 coordinate 20,867, forward strand.
AATGCTGGATTGTCCTTCTATCCTGAGAATCCCATCTTGTTAAACTTATTTCACATTAGATTTAAACTTCTCACCAAACAGTGTATTATATCCGAGGAAACAGGATACTGTAGGATTCACATTTAAGCCTGCTAAGGGTTAAGTTTCTAACTGATTTGTCAGTGGTTCAATTCAATGACACCTAGTAGTATCTTTAAAAAAATCTTATAATATAGGTTCTTATTCTAGTGTACATTGCGGGAAGAATATTACATTAATTTGTTGATTTGGTAGCAGAATTCTTCTCCAATAATGCAAATATATGTAAACAAACATCTGAATTCTGCTCTTAATGTGCTATGTCAGACTTGAGTTATAAAAAAAAAATGAGAGAAAGAGAGAGAATGAAAGGAAAAACACAAGATTATAAATTGCTACATTTTTTCTTCATTAATGGTGCAAGTTATTGCCCTGCTCTTGATTAAAAAAAAAAAAGTCTTTAGGTTAACTACTAAATAATTGTCATTTATCATATCAAAGATTGTGGCATATAGATCCAGATGGTTTATTGTGCTGTATGCCCCTGATAAATCTACAACACAGCAACTGCCACTATCTCTCTCAAAATCATTTTTCTATATGTTGAGTGTTTTGATTTTGTTTCATTTTTAAATAGTTTTCTAGTTCAAGTTTTTCCTGGCTAAATTGAGCTCATTTGAGCATAAGTATTTTAAGAAACAGAAGTAAAAAAGTAATTATCAGTGTACTCTGGGATATCAGCTTCAACTTTTTTTAGCTTATAAGCTTTATTCTTTGGCTACACAGAATTATTACATCTTGCTGTGCAGTAATCAGGTACTGGAGAGTTGAAGAACGGATGTGAAGTGAAACAATGCCGAAAACTGGGAGATGGCTCATGCTGTTCTCTTCTTTCCCCACTTCTGTATGTCAGTAAGATTAGTTGCTTTGATGTTCTGCACCACTAAATTCTTTGAGGAGTAAGATACATGGGAATGATTTTCTTTCATATTAGTTTGCCATCTGATAAATAGTTTATATTACTTATTAGAGATTTCCCATTACACAGATGTTCATCTGTTGCCTGGTTCTCTCTGACAATGTGAAGAGTATTCCTTCAGCTTGTGTAGAAGGTATACTATACTTCCTTATCACTGCAGGAAACACTTTTAAAACTGTTTATCATTTAAGCAGTCCATTCATTTAGGTGATAGTTCACCCTTCTTTGTCTGGGGTTATTTGTTGGAGGGGTATTATGTGTGTTAGACTTGTACTGTGGAAGCATTTTAGAACTTCTGTTATAATTTTTAGAATCAATTTAATATTGACACATTATAAAGAAAACAAGTGGGTTGAAATAATAGGTTTCTATTTCTGCTGTCTACTGACATCCATCAAAATGTTGGAAGCATATTGAACTTTTTTTTTTTTTTTTTTGCTTTGTGAATAAAACCACAACACTCCAACCTGGTGATGGGTCCACTAAAGTTAATGAGATATGGTTAACACCATGTAAGTAGCTTCTTCCATTTTAACTGCTAAGTTATTGATATTCTGCAGGTTCTTATTAGATAGGTTTCTCTCTGTCTCTGTCATAGTTTTCAATATATATTTTATTTTTAATTGATTTAAATTATGTATTTCATGATCGAGATATCCAAGTTTCATTACTGAGGCCAGTGACTTCAATTTGGTCTTCATCAGGTTTTTGTTATCTTAGGATTCTGTGGTTTGGTTACTCTTCTAACTTCTATATTCTTATTTATTTCTGTCAAGGCTACATTTCTCCTAGTTGTGTGTCTTAGTCATGTTTCAACACCACATATATCTTCAAACCTGAAATGAAGTTTCTTTAGCGGACTAAAGCAAAGAGTTATTTTTTTATGAAGCATAATACTATATGGAAAGATCAAAGGCATGTGAGAAAAACTCTGACTTTAAATATTAAATACACAATCTACCTTGTTAAAATTTTAAAACGTTATCTCTTTTTGAGTTTTAGAGACTCGATTTCTACTTAGAAATAGTATTTATTTTTAAAGGTTATTGGAAGGTTTAAATTTAAAAAATATGAAATGCTCAATAATTATTTGTGCTTTTCCTCCACTCTTTTCCAGCCCATTCCTCCTTCTCTTTCAGATCTGTTTTATATAATAATTTTTATTTAATTTTGCTATCACTACAAGCCAGGAGTTTTAGTGATGTGTTGGTAAATGTTCAACGACTAGTTCTTTAAGGCTAAAAAAGTTCTGATTTGTGGAGTTCAGTAATTTCTGTGGAATAAATACTCCCACCATAGCCAATGAAAAGCTACTAAAGTGGTGTCCCTGAAGAAGTTGGGAACAGAAACACACAATCCCCTCTTGCAAACTGATGGAGGGGCACCAGAACACCACTAATCCACAAGGCTGGTTCCTCTATTCCTTCTCCATTGTCTCCCTAAAGTTAAGTGAAAAGGAGGAAGATGGAAAAGAATCAGAGAATCAGCTTGGCAAGTGAGAGATTAGGTATAAATAATAAAGAAGAGATATCTCCATGGGTTATTTACAGGTTCCAACAAGAGTAATACTGTAGAAAAGACCAAAAAATTGCATTACAAGTTTTGACTTTTTGCTGTCTATGTTTTGTTGTTCTAGTTGCTAATTACATGGTTTTGAATTTTAAAAAGTTAGTAGCTTTTTGTCCCTGTCCTTATGGTGTTTGTGTTCCTATAGAAGGCAGACTTTAATAACAAACAAATAAAAGCATAATTGCAAACTATGGTATTTGTTATATAGAGCATGAACTGGGACTAAGGTAGAAATAGCAGGTCGGAGATTATAGTAAAGCAATAAATGAAAACCTTTAAGGAGTACTTGGGAAGGTTAACATTATGCATTCAATATCCTTAATAGTGGGGCTATTCAAATTATCTATTCCATCTTGGGTGAATTTTGGTAGTTTGTGTTTTTTGAGAAATTGGTCTATTTTGTCTATTCCTAAAATAAACAAACTAGTCAATAAGTAGATTTGAGGACAAGAGAATACATTCGTTTTTGACTGAAATGTTATTCAAAACAAAGATTCTTTCTGTGTGCAAATGTTTGTGTGTTCATTTATAAACTAGATCTTGATGTCTATGGTAAGGCAACCTAATCTATTTCCCATTGTGGTCCATGGTCATGTAGGAACAAGTGTGATTTAATCTCGCCTGAAAGTAAAATCCCTAGTTTCAATTTATGTTCTCCCCTTTGAAGAATGGAGGGTGAGTGCGCGGGTGGGAAATCCTCTAACTGAATGTATTTGCATGGGTTTATTTATGATTGTTTTATTTTGTCCCTTTGTTCTGTGTGTCCATTCCTCCATCAATATATATATTAGCCTTTATTACTGTAGCTAAACAAAATGCCTTGAAGTGGTGAAACTGGGTAAACTAATTCCTTCCACTTTGTTCTCCTCAAAATTGTTTTGGCCTTCTAGTTCCTTTGAAATTCTGTGTAAATTTTAGAATAGTACTGACAAAAATCTTTCTGAGATTTTAAAAGGAATTATATTAAATCTATATATTGATTTGGGAAGACCTGACACCTTCACTACATTGACGACTTCTCAACCATGAACAGAATGCCTGCCTGTCTATTTGATTTCCTATAGATTTTTCATGAGCACTGTGTAGTTTTGAGCATGCAAGTCCTTTTTGTGTTTTGTTAGATTTAAATGTATTTCATTTTTTGAACATCGTAAATGGTATTGTACATTATATAAATAATATTGATTTTTATAATTTTTCTTGTACTTTATGACCTTGCTGAATTATTTATTAGTTTTAGGGGTGTTTTTGTTTGCCTTGTGGTTGTCTATGTAGATAAACAGGTCCTGTGCACACAGGGACAGTTGAATTATTCTGATTATTTTTTTCAGATCTGTGCATGTTTTATTTCCTTTTGTTGTCTTATTTCATTGTGTATGGCTTTCAGGTCTATGCTTAACAAGCATATTATTAAGAGCAAATATTTCTTACTTTGTTTCTAATCTTAAGGAGGGAACATTTAGTCTTTCACCATTAAGTATAATATTATCTGTAGGTTGTTATACATTGGTCATTATCACTTTGAGGAATCCCCCTTTTGTTTCTATTTTTTTCCTAAATTTTTAGCATGTAAAAGTGTTGAATTCTGTCCAGTGTTTGCTCTGCATCAATTGGTATGATCATGTGATTATTATTTTAGAGTCTGTTAATAGGGTGAATAGCATTGATTGATTTTGGAATATTGAACCTACTTTGCCTGTTTGGAATAAACCCCAATTAGTTATGGTGTATAATTCATTATATATATAGTTGAATTCTATTCGCTAATATTTTGTAAAGGATTTTTCCATCCATATTTTGGAGGATATGCCCCTGTAGTACTATTTTTGTACTATCTTTGGTTTTGAAACCTGAATGATACTGTCTTCATAAAAGGAATAGGGGAATCTTCCCTGTCTTTCTGATTCCTGGGAGAAATTTTGTAGAATTGTTAATTATTTCTTAAAATTTGGTAGCACACTCCAGTTAAGTCAACTAAGCTTGAATATTTCATTTGGGGGACTTAAAAATAAATATTCCAAGAACTTTATACATGAGCTATCAGCTTTCATTTTCATTAACATATTGTAATATCTGCTGGGGTAAACAGTTTGCATACACAGCATTTTATCTTTGAATGCTTTGTTTGAGATATATTTATCCAAGAACCTAAGAAACTTGTAACAGGAGGATAATAGCATTTACTAAATTTTCTGTTCATTTTAAATGCTTAAAACATTTTTTTTTGCCCAGCAATAACAGCTGTTTGGTGGGTGGGTGAGTGGGTGGGGGGAAGGATTTTGGTTGCAAACTTAGTTTAAGATTACCACTGTTGGTACAGTGAACATGGTGTCTGTATAGTTGAAGCTTTTTTTTTTTTTTTTTGTGGAAGGTGGAGTATTGCTATATCTTTGAATTCTGTGATACCCCCTTGCTTAGATATTACTCTTAATTTTCAGATCTTGGTTTCTTCTTTCTTGACACCAGTAAACATTTTAGGGATATCTCCCTTTTCTGAACTACCTCTTTGTCTTTCAGAAGATGTGCCTTTCCCAAGGTGACCACATCTGGCTATGCATGTATCCATCCCTTTCTCCACACTGTCCGGATCTCAGATATATTCCCATGCAGTGTTTCTAAGCAGGGGATGGGGAGGGATTTTTTTCCCTGAGAATAATCTTGTGCGTGTTCCACTCCTGATTATACCCTCATGCTCTCTCTTGTCCTGGCCCACCTCTACGTGTATCTCTGCTTAGATAAAGAATCTAAATCGGGGTCTGTTTGCTTTACATACTTTCTCCCAGTTATCTATAAATAGTATTTGTAATGTTCCCAGTCTCCTGCTTATGTTAGAGACATTAATTGTGGGTGTTTTATTTACCTTTTTTCTGATGTGGATGAGTTTTGAAAATGTGCATCATCTCTTCTAACCACCTACCTCTTACTCATCTTTTGTGTCAGAAAATAAATATGATTTCTTTCAGGATGTCTTCTGTGTCTTGTGCTTGTGTGCTCCCAGAGCACTCGTCACGGCACTTGCCACGCTCTGCTGCAACCACCTTTTCCCTCCTCTGGAATCTCTTCACTCAGTTAGCTTTGAGGAGAGTTTCTCGTGGTCATCCTTTCATCTCCTCTGTTCCACACAGAAATAAACCCTCAACGACCATTTTTTTTTTTTAGTGAATGCCTGTATTACTTTATGAAGAAGAACCAAGAGTAGGGTAGTCTATCTCTGGTGTAGAGACTAAGGGATGCGTGTGTACAGATAATTTCAGTACACTAATGAAACCAACCAGAAGTCCATCTACTCTTTATTATTGCCATACGCCAGTATTTGTAAATAATGTCATGATAAAACACTTCTTTCTGTTGGGGCAGACATCTTTTTCTCCGTGGTGCATTACTGTTATTTCCATAGTCAGAAAAAGAGATGCATTTTGTTATGGCCTGTCAGCCTTCTGTCATCTTCTTTCCAATGGTCATTTTCTTCTAGAAAATATTCAGAAAGAAGATAATTTATTTTATAGTTCTTCTAGGATACACATGAAATATTATTTCATAATCTTCTGGTCCTTTCTCACTGCTTTTAGGCTCACTAATGAGGAGCTCACCTTGTGGCTGGTTACTTCCTGCTGCTCCTGATTCAATCACCTAGGGAAAGGAGAAGTTGGTGTCACACCTGTCTACTTCTGACCAAAATGGGCTTATGGTTTCCTTCAGCTTGACTAAAGTTAAGAAAGACTTCTGGACTCTAGGCACCTGATCTCCCTTTTCTTAAAGTATTTACGTAAAGACAAACAGCACCTTGCCATTGTAAATTCTTTTTCTTCCTCTTTGAGATTTAAATCTTCTATAACCCAGACACATTTTTTTTCAAGGAACTGGGAGACATTCTTTTCAAATGTAATCATCAAGAAAGCACCCTTGTGGGAGGGTACGAATCTAACTTCAATAGGCACCTATCAGCACATTGATCAGCCTCTCAGCTACTGTCCTCCAGCACTTTTCCATTAGCTCCTGCTAGTGTTTCAAACTCACCGACTTTGTTTCAATTTAATCTGTCTTCCCATTACATACAATAGCCTTCTCCCCTATTGCAAATCGTCTTGAATAAAGTCTTCCTTGCCTGTTTAACTAGCCCGGTGCAATTTTTCTTTTATACTTTCCTACCTTTTCTCTAGAAAAACACAACTAAAGCAATTTGAGTTTAAATAAAATCTCAACTTCAACAAACAGAAGAAACACAATATAGGCAAGGAAACTATGAACTATCTCTTAAATAAGACTTTCTTAATAATTGAAAAGGATGGTGCCTTTCTAATCCCAAAGAAGTGTTCATTCACAGGCGTGCTTCACTTTATAAGTATTCTCCTGCATTCAGGTATGCATTTAAAAAACAAAAACGAAATGACAGCCACCACAAACAACAAAAACCTCCTCTTCTTCATGTATTGACTTGAGGTTTGTGGTTGTTTTTATTTTCTTCCTTTTGGGAAACACTACTCTTTAGCCTCAAGAATTATTCTTCCTCTAATAAGCTACTCAGCTTGGTTCCCACTCCCACCATTAGTATATAATATATTTTTCCAAGTAGGAGTATTCAGTCAGCGCTGCTCTGGCACTCTGGGCCAGGGGCGTCAGACTCATTTTCACCGAGGGCCAGGCCACATCAGCCTCGTGGTTTCCTTCTAAGGGCCGAAATAATTTTAGGACTGTATAAATGTAACTACTCTTTAACTGTTAAGGAGCTGAAATTACGTTTGGCCCTTAGAAGGAAACCAAGAGGCTGTGTGGCCCCCGGTGAAAATGAGTTTGACATCCCTGCTCTAGACAATAGCCTGGGGACATAAGCACAGGTCATGAAAGAGACCAGGGTAGTTGTGGGCACCACAGAACTCTTCTTAGAGGTTTCACCAGGAGCATGAATTTCAAACATGTTTATTTATTCCTCAAGTATGGACAGGGTAACTGCTGAGTCTCACACCTAAACACATTTCCCAAATGACAAACATTCATTTTCAGAAACAGTATATTCTAAACCCACAAGGATGGAGAGAAATTCAGGGAGGAGCCAAAGTAGGTTTCCAGTTAGTTGTATGTGAAACACAGAGTTTATTCTTGTATTATTATTTATTAATTATTATTTTATATCCCATACAAACAACTGTAAACCTACCTTTACCCCACCCTGTATATTCCTAACAGCCTCCATAATTTACAAGGCTGCCATTTTCACAAAAAGCCCATTTTTGCATTATCATACAGAACACTGTTAATTCTTTGCCTGTTTTTCTGTCTCAGCTACTTTGTGCCTCTTTGGGTGGTCAAGAATAAAAAAGGGATACATCCTGAAGTCAACTAACTAACTTCACAAAGCATTGACTTCAGTTTTGGCAGACTATTTGTAATGCCTGGATTCAATTTTTAGCTAAGGGAAAAAAGTGTTTGTTATTCTGGCTAAAATAAAAGAACAAATGGCTGGGTAAGAATTAAACAGACATTTAGCTAGTTTTTCACATCTTAACCATAAGTTATGAAATAATGTTTCTAGGTTTTATCTAAGATTTGGTGTTATAACTTACTAACTTCTGTGCCTTTCCTAATGCTGATTACAGGATTTTAGGCCCATCAAATTTATATGAACTATCAGGGCCTGAGACTATGATAGGGAACAGTATTTTACTAACAAACACTTCAATAATACTTGTTAATTATGATTGTTTTCTAAATGTCTCTATAAATTTTTGTATTACTTTCTACTTGCCATTGTAAGCATACCTATCGTCAATAGGCTAAAATGACTTCGGAGAATGAGAGATCTTATTTGCAGGAAACAAATATGTTTCTGGAATTCACTATTTTTGAATTTGTGTGTGTGCTTTGACTTCCAGAATGAAAATTAGTGGGCAGTGGTAATATTGGCCAAACAAATATAAGTGGATGAGCAGCATTTTTTTAGACTTTTTTTTATTTCTACGGACTGAGAGCATTATGAGAGCAGTTTCTTTCAAACAGTGCACTTAATTTTTAAATAGGACCTCTTAGTTTTTAATCCAACTGTTCATGTTGTGTAAGAGCAGAATCCAAGTGCAAATTTTAGTTCTAGCCACTGATGACAATATTTGGTTCTTTGTGAGGTTTACCCAGTTTAGATTTGATTGTCTTCATTTGTTCAGGCTGATTTTATGCCTAAGTAGTTTTGTGATGTTTATGTAAAGAAAATAGAAGTTCCACCATGACCACCCAATTTCCCCTGCAGACTAAACAAAGCATCTACGATCTTACAAAGACCTAAAAGCCTGAATTATGTCTGGAGATTGTAGTATTTATCTATTGTTCTCAGAAGATTAATATGGTACGTACTGAGAAGACACTTTGTAATAGGAACAGGGGGATAGTGTTTATATAACCCACTGGATATTTATTAGTTTATTCCAATGCAATTGCCATTACCTGTGTCTATGGTGGTTATTTGGAGATTACCTGGAAGATATTATCATCTTGGATAATTGTCCCTTCCAAAAAATAAATTTTGGACTTCTACTTTAGTATCTCAGGGGAAAAAAAGTAAAAATGTTCTCTGCCACTGTCAAATCATTTAAAGAACCATAATTTTCCTGATTTTGTAATCTGATGAAATTAAGAGTCAACAAGGTTATGAATCCATTTCTATTATTTGCTCATCTCGTGACCTTAGTCTGGTTTGATTAGCCAGAAAATGAGAGTGCTGGACTAGGTGATATAGTAAATACTCCTAGTGCTTGCTAATACTTCTGCCTGTTGCCCCATTCTAAAATAAAAATACGTCCCCTCGAGGTTGAGTGTCCCTGTCTAGGACTTTTAAGAGTAACAACACAAAAGCTAAAGTGTCCTGTATCAACTGGGTCCATGCTGTTCTCCCCTTCCATAGAAACTGTGGAATCCCTTACGTAGGTAGAAGTGCCCTAATATTGAATGTTCTCAGATTGCTCTACCACCTATGGGGGGGAGTCGTGATGGGGAATTGCCTAGGCTTTTCTTGAATTATTAACCTTCACTGTAATAAGGCATGAGGTTCTTTTGTAACTTGTTACCATAGCATTACTTATAGTACTCTAATTAATGTACATGATTTCTAAATTGTCTCTCACTGCTATGACTTTGTAAGCCATTGTCATGTATGCATGTCTGAAACTGCCACAAAATAAAGAAGGAAGACTATTGACTGACTCATAAGGATGATAATATGAAATACATGTTATTAAATACAGAATTTTGAGTTCTTTATTAATAACTGTCATATCACTATAAATTTTCTAATGATACACATATACACTGTCTTTGCAGTTTACTAGTAGGTTTTATTATCTTGCAATTATTTTACAATCTCTTTTTTCCTCTAACAAAGTTACTTAAATTATAACTTAAAGTATATAGTGTTCAACAAATTTAGTATGGACTGTGAAATTTAGCCCACCTTGAATAATTTTTATTCACAGCAATAGATTTGGTTTTGGTCTTATGAAAGACGGATATGAGATGGAATGGAGAAGGTTATTAGCTTCATGGTGGAAATGAAATGTCATCTATCTACTATATTGTCCATCAAAAGTTCAGGGTTGACAGCTTTTTAGGCCTGGTCATATTTTATTCAAAATAGAGTTGGAAGAGTATGATCTAATGCATTCTATTATTGAGTTATTAAATTTTTCTTTGAAGTTATTTAAGCACTTATTAGGATTTTAATGTTCTATTTAGAAGTATTACACCTTAATCCCTGGATTTTTTAAAAATATGACACATATTTTGCTTTTGCAATAAGTTGTTCATTTTTAGTTTTTGAGCTGAAACTTTCCTGACAAAAAAAGAGAAAAATACAAGTGTTTAAGTTATATTGATGTATTCAGTATTTATTGTACTGTGTAAATTTGTGTATGTATGTGTGTGTGAGATGCTAGTAGATTACATATCTCGATATTTTTCTCCAAGGCACACATTCATATGAATGCAGAGTAAATGTAAAAACTCCAGAAGTAAAAAGCTTTTGTAATAAGATACTTGGTTTCGCTCAAAATGTTATTTTACTTCAGTGAAAGTAGAATTAATTTTCTCACAGATAGTAAGCAACAATATAAAGAAATACAAGTAATCTTCATTCTATACTATTTTTTCACTGCCTTATTTTTTCTTCATGATTATTCCTTATATAATAAATTACTACTCATTTTTAAATAAAAATTTTAACACCAAACTTCAAATAAACATTGATTTGTTCATTCTGCTGCAAAAGTATCTATCATCATTATTGTTAAGGCATATCTTTTTCCTATCAAATGCCAATTATATCAATTTTATGTATTAATCTCTCTTCCCTTGCTAATTTCTAATTATTCCTCTATCTATGTAAACTTCTCATTTAGGCTTGGGTTTGTAGCTGAGTTTCTAAAAACTTATTCCCCAGTATTATCAGTTCATTGATGAAGACATTGAGAATTAAAAATATTATTTTTTTCAAGTTCACACAGTTAATAAGCAGACCAAGGACAATTTAAGAAAAGAGTTGGTGTTCCAATTATCCTTGTATCTGCATTAAAACATCCATGCAAAAACAAGAGAGGCTCTCAGAATTGCTACATCAATGTGCTACAAAAAGACATAAATTGTTGGAGAGCAAATTGCTGAAGAAAAAACACCTTCATTCTTTTTAAGTAAGAATAGGTTGTAACAACCCTTCCATCAACAAAATTTGGGGTTGGAGAGGAAGACAGACTTGGTACCCATGTTTCTCTTTTCTCTATCTTAGCAGGCAGGGTAATGAAACAAAGATAGTAAGCTTTGGGGGCTTGGGGTGGGATGGGGAGATCTGCAATAGTGTTAACATGAAAATAGAAAAATAAAAATGATAGTCAACCTTGGCCTTAGTCAAGAATGCGGATGTGGAATTTCCTGTGGAAAAGTGAAATATTTAATGAAAAAGGGATTGATCATAGGCCGTGAGTGAAAAGGTTGATAGAGTCTGAAAATCAGCTTTGTTTGCTAAGCATGTTTCACAGTACCCTTGTGCTCAGAAAGATGATAGTCAATGTACAGTATTACACACTGAGCTCATGCTACTGACAGGACTAGAAGTAATTGGCCTGTTATAAATTACAGGACAAATTTATGATTTGTCTTTCCAGAAGGAGAGGCCTATGAGAATCATGCCAGGTGCACATCATAAATCAGTGTCAATATTCATGATTACACCTGTGAGTAAACCTATTTCATTTTTCTGTATATCCATTAAATTGCATATCTAGACAGAAGATTTATCCACCATTTGGTAATGATTGCTGGTGCAGAAGTAATTTTTCTCTCTCTATTTTTTGGTGATGCTGTCTATCTTTCCAGTAACAAAGATCAAGGAAAAGTGTTGGAGGCATACATTTAACATGCTGGGTAGTGCTTTATTCAAATATTATAATAGTTTAGGTTAGAAAAAAATGAATAGAATGATATTCTGAGATGAAAAAGCAAATGGAACTTACTCCTGCAATTTCCTTTGTCATCTTTAAGGAATTTATGCCCCACTAGTTTGGGATGTTTTATTTTTATATCTAGAATTATCTGCTGCCACTTTTTTTATTTCATTTGCTAATTTAGTCTATACTTTGAGACTTTGAGGCAATAAACTCACCTACTTCTTTCGGTCTTATTTCATGATCTATATCGTAGAAGAACTATCCTCTGGATTGGCTCAGTTTGGGGGCCTAAGAAATATTTTTTATCTCTCAATGATTTTCAACTTTTAGTCCATATTTATTGTCCAATGAACCATCTCTTTTAATTATTTATTGTTTCTGGAAACGAGTAAGACACAACTTTACTACTGCATATAGCTCAGATAGCACTCTTATAATATAGTTAAGTGGATGACACTGTTGTCATTGTTTATAGTTCTTCAATTTAAAGGTCCCTAAAAAATTTATGTCATGGCATGAATTTTCTAAATGCTGTCCTAGGGGAATTCATTACTGTAGGTATACCACCATCCATGGAAGTGTTTATAACATGGTTATGTTTGATTGTGTTTTTGTTTACTTGTATAAGTCCAATCATTAGTTTCTAAAATATTTTTATTGTTTATGATATTACCGTTTTCCCAGTTTCCCCCTATTGCCCAATCAAGTGGCTTTTTTGTTGTTTAATGTGAATGTTATCTCAGAAGTTCATTCTCAGAAGATAAATTCCTTTGCCAATTCATTGAAGAGCAAGAGAAAAGACAAATAGTATTATATTCTTATAGGATGTACCGAAATTTTTGTTTAGGTCTTGTGGGAGGAACTCTGGCCCGCAGAATCCTCCCGTCCACCATGGATGGTAAATAAGTCGTCCCGGACACAATCTTGCTGTTCTGACAGGAAAGGGGTGACAATTCCCTCTAGTGGAGACTGTCCCTTGAGTGAGCTCAAAAGTGAGCTGTCTCATTATCTAGTGCCCTTGACAGCTTTAGGGAGGCCGGAGAAGATGCAGGGGAGATACTAAGCTTGGGACGGCTTGTTCCCAGTACTGAAGCAGTTTCTGGGCCTCCAGAAGGAGGATTCAGAGTGTTTAAAAGACATATTTTCTCACTGAAAAAAGTTCCTGAGCTTTTTATTGTCTGATAGGGGAGTGAGATCTCTTTCCTTCTTTAAGCACACTCAAGGAATGCAGTAATCAAACATTGACATGCATACAATAGAAATAGTCATTGTTGCTGAACACCTGTGTGATTTGTAGTTTGTCTTGTTTGACTCATATGAATATTTGCATCCGCCCGAGTTCATGTGTTGAAACCTAATCTGCCATGTGATGGTATCTGGAGGGGAGGACTTTGGGAGGTGAATAGATCAGGAGGGCAGAGCCCTCATGAATGGGATTAGTGCCTTTATGAAAGAATCATCCCCCTTTCCCTTTCTGTTGTGTGAGAACACTGTGACACTATGGCTGTCTATGACCTGGGAACAGGCTCTCACCAGACCAGCTCTTTGATTTTGCACTTCCCAGCCTCCAGAACTGTAAGAAGTAAATTTTTGTTGTTTATAAGCCATCCAATTTATAGAATCCTGTTATAGCAGTCTGAACAGGCTGCTATATGACCTAGCAAAAAAAAAAAAAAAAACAAACAAAAACAAAAAATGCACTTTTTTTTCATTTTGAGAAGGAAGCTGATTATTAGGCACAGAAATAGAGCAAGAAGCTACAGAGAGTCATAAGAGTGATCTTACCATTATCCAAGTCATTTCAAATGAAACACTGAAGTCCTTTGATTTCTACCTTCCATTCCTGCCCTAACCCCTACATCTAACAGACCACTGAGTTCCACTGAGCCTTAAATACTTCTATTACTATCATCTTTGAGCAAAAATTATAATTTCATCCTTCAATACTCAATGTAGAAGTAGCCTCTAGTGGTCTCCCAGCCCGTCTCTTTCTCATCCAGTTCATCACGGTGATAGTGCCATTCCTATCAAATCCCTCTTCTCCTTGAGAAGCAGCATGATTTCCCATTCTCTATCATATAAAATCCTGACTCTTAAGTTTGGCATTCTTCTATATCAGCGATTTTCAACCTTTTTCATCTCATGGCACAAATAAACTAATTACTAAAATTCTGTGGCACCCCCCAAATTTTTTTTTGTCAATTTAACAAAAAAGGTATAATTTTGACTGATTTACAAAGAAAAAATAGTAATTACCTACCCTTTTTGATCCAAAGTGACTTTAAAAAAAAATCAGGTACATATACTTGTATATAAAGATTTCTGGTACCAAGAATTAACCAATCAGATGCAACCTGATTATGCAATGTGACCAATAAGATGAAATTCTACTATAAGACCAAATATTTATGGTTCAAGGCAGGGCATTCACACTGGCCAACTATTGTTTTAGTTGTTGTCATTTTTTTATTTGACAATCTAAGGGAAAAGAGGTCAGTGCCCCTGACTAAATAGGTATTGTGTGCTTTAAAAAGTTTCATGACATACTTTGAAAATTGCTGATTTAAGGTATACTTCTTCAAGGACAGTTCACAAACCGTCTCCTCTGAAAACTTTCTGATCACTCCAGCAAGAAAATACCTTCTTTCTCTGAATGCCTGAACTTTTGTACTATTTAATGCTTTTTACATTGACCATGAATTTTAAGTGCCTTGAGTTCATGGACTGACTATGCCATGTCCTTTTTATTCCCTACAATGTCTAATAGATCGTTTCACACATAACATGCATTTAGTTGTTAAATGTATGAATTGACATTACTCTGGTTTAGGATCACTCAGTGTTTCACTGAATGTACTTTCTAAAGGTTTCGCCCAGTGTTTTTTACCTTTCTTTCGTAACCACCTCAATTAGAAATCTTTTTAGACATGTTTTTTGAAATTGCCCTTCTATAAAATAATACAACAGATATAATATATATTAATACATAAAATATATATCTATTTATGTGTATACATATTTATGTGTAAAAAGCATGATTGTTTTTACCTGTCCAGAACAAAATTTTACCCTTTGAGAGGCCTGTTTTAGTCCTTTCATTGAAAGCCATTATCATTTGCATGTATAAAAATCTCACATAAATTATGCTATTGCAGAGAAGTGATGGAACTGAGGTGTGTTCTGAATGAAAGAGGGAGGGACTCATTGTTTACTGAATATTTCCCAATTTGCCAAACACCATGCTAGGTATTTTTGTGTGTGTGTGTGTGTGTGTGTGTGTGTGTAATTTCATTAAATCTCCTTAAAAAGCTTACAAATAAGTTGAACGCTTAAAGATGAAAATCTGAGTCTCTGGTAGGTTAGCTCTCTTGCCTCTGGTTACATATTAATTTAGTTGCATAATGGAAGTAGTTTTCACCTGCTTATCCAGGGGACAGATTAATTACCTAAAAAAAGAGAGATTACTTGTGCTCTAATATATTTTGTTAACTCTGTTTAGATCTAGGGTAATTGTTTATTAAGTAGATGCTTTTGCATTTTGATTACAAAAATAATTTGACTAATCTATAGTCTTCTGATTATGAAGATTTAATACTCAAAACAGAATTATATTCCTCTATTCATTGTAATGAGGAACTGTTTCTCTTTATCATGAGAAAGTCACCCACTAATAGCAGATGTAAATAAACCACCATTTTGATATCTTTACAACACACTAGTGTTTGTCAAATACCATTGATAAAACTAAGTGATTCTAAGTGCAAGTGACTTTTAATTACATCTTTATAATATGTTTGTTTTGGTGTACATGCATTGTAAGTGTAGGGTCATGAGTTTATCATTTTACACTTTCTAGAATTTGGCTCCCATGTGAACTGGTTTCTGTTCTTTTTGGAAGGTTTGTAGACTGAAAGTAAATCAGTAATATTTACATTTTTATTTTTGAAAAATTCATAATTAATTATGTATATTTTCAAAATAGTACTTAAAATGCAGTGATATACCGACTTTTGATGAAATGAGTTTAATAGTGGAAAGAGAAAGAAGTAATGAGATGAATTATTGGCTCGTGAGAAGTGTGGATCCATAAAAAAAGGGTCTTCTTGGTTCATTTGCATGCTACCTTTTTACTTCTCCATTCACCTAAGTTCCTCTGTCTCACAATTCACAAACATGTTACCATTCTCTCCTTTGAGTGCTAGGAAGAGCATTTTCCTTACTCTCTTTTTGACAGATATATTTTTCTTCCTTGTTCTAGAATTGTCTGTTTATCTACTCTACTAGATCAACAGCACTCAACAAACAGAGCCTGAAACTGCTTCATTTTTCCATTCCCCTTTTCTCTCATGATTATGGCACGTAGCCCAAGATTCAATGAATTAATGAGTGGAACAGGCTCAAAAGGGTGGCTGCTTTCATTTTTTGGCCTTCAACTGCTCTCAATAGAAAATTGCACCTTTCACTTCCATCATTTTTCTCCAACAAGTTAGGTTGAGAGGATGAAAGGATGCCATTTTAACCCAATATTCTGCCAATGCTACTGAGAATGATACCAATTAATCCTAATTGCAGTGGCAGCTTTTAAGATGTTGACTCTAAGATTATAACCATCAACTTAGTGCATGTCATTCACAGTGTGCTGTCAAATGGCAGCAACTTCTAATCAATATCCACCTGGATTCAATTCAGCCTGGTGACCTACAGTTGAATATGAATCCCTTGAGTTATCACTTCCTCAAGAAAGAATATTTATTTTGTTTCTAAACCATTTTTTAAAACCCTCGAGTGTCAACATATTTGAGAAGTGAAATTTCATATACAAATGTACAATTTTATTTTATAAATGCTTATTAATGCATTTAGAGGCATAAAAAGTATATTTTCTTTCATGAGCATATCTTAATGGGTAGAAAATTATTTGTATTATGTGCTCACCTACATGCAACATTTCGAGGTAGAATTAAATGATGTATCAGTGTCAGAGTGTTTTAAAGTGCTAAGGAAAAAAATTTAAAAAAATCAACGTCTTTCACAATGAAATGCAACCTCTTTAAGAGGTCTCTAAGTAATTGTTTTAAATCAAGAAAATTTGTCTAGAATATATGGTTGATGTTGAGCAAAAACATATAGTCATGGTAGCCATTCCAAGATTCTATCAAAAATAGGATGAAGCAAAAAATAGTTTTATTTTTCTCCTTTATTTATTTAAAAAATGTTAAATTGCTTATTTTCAGCATATTTTTATTTTTCCACTTGTGTTTCATGTTTTTAAATATATTTTTTGGTTATGCTATTACAATTGTCCCATTTTCCCCCTTCACTCCCCTCCACTCTGCATACCCTCTCCGACCCACATTCTCCCCCTTTAGTTCATATCCATGGTTCGTACATATAAGTTCTTTCACTTCTACATTTCTTATATTATTCTTACCCTACCCCTTTCTATTTTTTACCTACCATCTATGTTACTTATTCTCTGTAACTTTTCCCCCTCTCTCCCCTTCCCACTCCCCTGTTGATAACTGTCCATGTGATCTCCATTTCTGTGGTTCTGTTCCTGTTCTAGTTGTTTGCTTAGTTTGCTTTTGTATTTGTTTTAGGTGTGGTTGTTAATGATTGTGAGTTTGCTTTCATTTCACTGTTCATATTTTTCTTCTTCTTTTTCTTGGAAAAATCCCTTTAACATTTCATAAAATAAGGGCTTGGTGATGATGAACTCCTTCAACTTGAACTGATCTGGGAAGCACTTTATCTGCCCTTCCATTCTAAATGAAAGCTTTCCTGGACAGAGTAGTCTTGGATGTAGGTCCTTGCCTTTCATGACTTTGAATATTTGTTTCCAGCCCCTTCTTGCCTGTAAGGTCTCTTTTGAGAAATCAGCTGACAGTCTGATGGGAACTCCTTTGTAGGTTACTGTCTCCTTTTCTCTTGCTGCTTCTAGGATTCTCTCCTTCATTTTTATCTTGGCTAATGTAATTTTGATGTGCCTTGGTGTGTTCCTCCTTGGGTCCAACTTCTTTGGGACTCTCTGAGCTTCCTGGACTTTCTGGAAGTCTATTTCCTTTGCCAGAATGGGAAAGTTCTCCTTTATTATTTGTTCAAATAAGTTTTCCACTTGTTGCTCTTCCTCTTCCCCTTCTGGTACCACTATAATTCAGATGTTGGAACATTTAAAGATGTCCTGGAGGTTCCTAAGCCTCTCCTTATTTTTTTGAATTCTTGTTTCTTCATTCTTTCTGGTTGGATGTTTCTTTCTTCTTTCTGGTCCACACCATTGATTTGAGTCCCATTTTCCTTCCCATCACTATTGGTTCCCTGTACATTTTTCTTTATTTCACTTAGTGTAGCCTTCATTTTTTCATCTAACTTCTGACCAAATTCAACCAATTCTGTGAGCATCCTGATCATCAGTGTTTTGAACTGTGCCTCTGATAGGTTGGCTATCTCTTCACTTAGTTGTATTTTTTTCTGGAGCTTTGATCTGTTCTTTCATTTGGGCCATTTTTGTTTTTGTCTTGACACACTTGTCACATAGTGAGGGGCAGAACCATAGGTGTTCACCAGGGTGGGGCAACCCACCTCATTGTTTTGTGATGCTATATGTGGGGGAGGGATCCAAGAGGGAACATGGTGCTTACTCTACTCTATGCCAGATTTCAGTCACTTCCCCTGCTTTTCAAGAAGGGCTAATTGGGCCCTTCTGGTACTGATTGCCAGGTGGGTGGGTTTGTGTACATTCTAGGACCCTGTGGATCTCTCCAACAAACTCTGCTGTGAGGCTGGGAGTTTCTCTTGGTACTTCAACCCCACAGGTGATTTCAATCAGTGGTTTGAGGCTTTATTTTCCTGTGGTTGGGGCCCTGGGTTGTGAGGTCTGTGCTGTTCCCCAGTAGTTTCTCCCAGTTTATCTGCATGTGACTGTGGGACCGCCTATTCTGCAACCCATCACCTTACTGGTCTGCCAGCCACCACTTTGCCATGACCCCTCTCTGCCCAGCTTCCCAATTCCACCTGTCCTACTGGTCTGGATGAATGTTTCTTCTTTAACTCCTTGGTTGTTGGACATCCATACAGTTGATTTTGTCTGTTATGGTTGTTTTTTTGTTTTTAAATTGTTGTTGTCCGTTCTTTGGTTGTGCGAGGAAGCACAGTGTGTCTACCTATGTTTCCATCTTGGCCAGAAGTCTATTTTCAGCATTTTTAAAATTGTTGTTCAACTACACTTTTCTGCATTTTCCCCCCACAACTTTCCTCTGCCCCACCATGCCTACCTCCCAGACTCAATCCTACCTCTGCATTGGCTTTGCCCATGGGTCATTTTCTACAGTTTTAACTATTAATGAGATTACATATTATTCCAAAAATGCAACTATTTTTCTAACTTTGCACAACACATATTTTAAAAATTCCTAATATTTGTTACATATACTCATAAATTTCTTTAAGGGGTTTTCCCCTAAAGAATAATTTTTCTATTCAGCTATATATATGCTTGGCTACAGGAAATTCATTCAAAGCCTGAATAAGTCCCAGGTCTTTCCATTGGAACAACGTATAATGCTGATTTCAAACTGCCCCTACTAGAACTAATAACTATTATCACTCTAACCAGAATGTAAATGCTAGCCATAAAAGACACTGGCAGGGAAATGCAGCAGGAAAGCCTAGTGATGGGAAGTTTGAGGTGGCATGTCTCAGTGAGTTCTGGGATAGATGTACTTCCTAAAGGGATCCAGAACTTTTGGGGTATATTCACTGGGCTCACAGGTACAAACTCAGTGGGTCTGGGACATATAATGATAATGTGGAAGGAGGTAGGAAAGGGTAGAGGCGGGGCTAAATGGTGATGGAAGGAAACTTAACTTGGGGTGGTGAACACACAGTGCAATGTACAGATGATGTATTATAGAAATGTACACTTGAAACCTATATAATTTTATTTACCAATGTCACCCCAATAAATTCAGTAAAAAAGAAGAAAATAATATACATTTTTAAACAAAAATACTTTAAAGAAAGAATTAGTACTATATTTGTAGAAGATGCTATCTGTCTCCAAACAGGCTTGATGTAATTCACACCCTTCTCAAAGCATTGGTTTCCCTTGGTGCTTTCATGTCTTGACTAGGATTGCAATAAATATATCAAATAACATGAAACATTACATATCTACAGTTTAAAGATATTGATGTGTCTTATTTGATACATTTACTGCAATCACAGTTAGGGCACTAATAGTTTGTTGTTGTTACCATTTGCCAACTTGTTTTTTATAAGGAACTTGACAAAATGACATGTTTCATGTCAAGGAATACATGACAAATCTTGAAAAAGAACCATGAAAACAAATATTTGCTCTCTCTCTCTCTCTCTCTCTCTCTCTCTCTCTATATATATATATATATATATATATATATATATATATAACACAATTTTAAAATGTAGAAATTTAAGAATAGGATACTGGTATAGAGATAGATAGATTATAGGAATAGAAGAGAGAGGTAAGAAACCCAAGCATATTTGTGTATTTAGTATATAAGAGAGGTGACAATTCAAATCAATGGGAAAATGATTATTTTATACATATTGTTGAGACAAATGTTCCTATAGTCACTAAAGGAAAAAAATTAACAAATGAGGTATAGAGGACTCAGCTCCCTACATCACTCTTTACCTTAAAGCATTAAGGTAAAGATTAAATAAAGATTAGCTTTAAAATAAAATCACAGAAATGCAGAAGGAGAATATGAATGGATATGCTACTAATCTTGACTCCAGGATGAGATGACAATGGCACAAAATGCAGAATCTAGCGTTTAGTAAAAATAGTTGACTACGTATGACATCAAATGGCAATTGAATCATGAAGAAAGGTAAGATTCAAAGAACTGGGAAAGATATTCACAAAGTAAAAGACTAGAAAGCTAATGTTTTCTATATCAAGAGCTCTTAGTCATCAATGAGAAAATATCCAATAGAGTTGGGTAAAAACATAAGGCAATTCAGAAAAGGAAAAACACAAATAGTCATATAATTGTATGAATGGTCCCATATAAAATCAGTTAAATAAAATATTTTTCCCACCAATTATTTCAAGGGAAGCAAAATGTTATATGAAGTGCCCTAAGTTTAAAATACTTAGTTTTTTAAATTAAATGTATTGGGGTGATATTGGTTAATATTATATAGATTTCAAGTATATATTTCTATGATACATCATTTTTACATTGCATTGTGTGTCCACCACCTAAAGTCAAATCATCTCCCATCACCATGTATTTGGCCCCCTTATCCTTTCCTCTGGCCACCACTGTACTATTGTCTGTGTCTATGAGATTTTGTTTGTCTTTCATGTTTGTTCATTTCTGTCAGTTTGATGTCCCACATATGAGTCAAATCATATGGTTCTTAACTTTTTCTGAGTGACTTATTTCATTTAGCATGATACTCTCAAGGTCCATCCATGTTGTCATGAATGGCAGTATTTCATCTTTTCTTATGGTTGAGAAGTATTCCGTGATATTTATATACCACATCTTCTTCACCTATCTATTGAAGGATATTTGAGTTGCTTCCATGTCTTGGACATTGTGAATAATGACTTAATTTTTAAAAATTGTGTTAGGCAAACCAAACAAATTTGGGCTCTGGGCCATGAGTTTGAGAATACTATTAGGCATAATTTAAGAATGACTGTCTTGTTTTTTCCAGATCTCTAAGGATGTGTGCTACATAGTAATGAACAATCTCTGTAGGATTCAGAAAGGGATGATTTATGAGGATAACAGTTACATTCTGCCATCTATTTTCTTTAGACTGATTTTAAATAACACCATATATCTAGAGCTATTCCACAATTAATGATAATACAAAACGTTATGGATAGATTGAGATTACAACACTTAAGATATGAACAGAATGTAATATTGGCTAAATACTAAAGGCAACTAAATTTCTTACTCTTTTCATGCCTACCCAGTATATATTTATTTTTTAGGAGAAAAGTATAAAGATATTCTAGAATGTTAATTTTTATCAGTTTTACCGAGGTATAATTTGAAAATGTTAAAATTCACCCATTTTTAAATGAATGCTTCATGAGTTTTGAAAGAATATATATCCTTACATAACACAAAAGGTATTATAACATTTTCATAATCCCAAAAAGTTCACTTCCATGCCTTTTAAGTCGGGCTTTTCTCACAATCCCTATTTCTTAATCTGCATTCTGTCACTATAGTTTTGCCTTTTTGAATTTCATAAATGGAATCAAACATTATGTGTTCATCTGTCTCCATTATTTCATTTGTGATGGTGATCTTGAACATCATACATGTTTGTAGCATGTTTCAGTAGTTTGATTCTTTTGATTAAAGACTAGTATTCCATTGTATGATAATATCATAATTTGTTCATCTATTCATCAGATGATGGGCATTTGGGTGGTTTCTAGTTTTTAACTATTATGAATGAAACAGCTATGAAAAAATAGCACACAAGCCTTTGTGTGAACATATATTTGCATTTCTCTCTAAAAAATATCTAGGAGTGGAATTTCTGGGCTATACATTGTGTGTGAATTTTTAAATTTCTAAGAAACTGACAAACAGTTGTCAGAGTAACTGTAAATTTTTTATTTTCATCAGAAATGTATGACAGTTTGAATTGCTCTGCATCCTCACCAAAACTTTCATCAGTCTTTTTAATTTTAGCCATTTTAATTATATATGTATATATTATATTATATTCAATATGGTAAAGTTCTAGACCAAAAAGAACAGCAATTGTCATTTTACAGGTAATATTATTGTTATTCTATTGTGAAAACTTTTGTGATAAAAGTGTGATAAAATTATGATAAAATTTTGTTTGTTTGAAAACTTTTTTTGTGAAGATATTTACTTAAGATGAACCCCTTCTAGAAATGGACAACATGTGGCACTTACATAATTTTGCGCATATATATATATATATATATATATATATATATATATATATATGTAGAGAGAGAGAGAGAGAGAGACAGCTAATAAACACATGAGAAAATGATCAGCGCCACTAATCATGAGGAAAATGTAAATCAAAGTTATTACTTTATGCCAGTTAGGGTGGTTAGCATCAAAATAACAGCAAGACCTCCAAAATAACAGCAAGACCTCCAAAATGGTGGTGAGGATGTAGAGAAACTGGTACCTTCGCACAGTGCTGGTGGGAATGCAAATGGTGCAGCTGTTGTGGAAACAACAGGGCAGTTCTTCAAAAAAATAAAATGTAGAATTGCCCTGTAATCCAGGAACTCTATTTCTGAGTATAGACCCACAGTAATTGAAAGCAAAATCTTGAACAGGTAGTTGTACATCCATGTTTACAGCAGTATTCCCAAAGCCAAAGGTGGAAACAACCAAGTTTCCACCAACAGATGGATGGACAAACAAAATGTGGTATATAACAATTTCTTTCCAAATGAAGTTATTTTATTTCCACCAAAGTCTTTGTGAATGTGATCACTGCTGTTAAATGTATATAATTTCTGATGCAATTACACTTGAAGGGTCTCTATAAAAATAACCACAAGTGCATGCAAATATATAGGTATATATTCAGATAGCTAGATAGATGATAGACACTTATGGAAGAATTCTTATAACCCTAAAAACTTGAAATAATCTAAAGTTAGAAATAATCTAAAGTTTAATAGCCTTTATTTAAAGGCTATTAAATAAATCCTGGTTTATTCATGTAGTAGAAAAGATACATTTGGTTAGTTTTCAATTTATACTTTAATAATTATGTTTAAAAATTTTTTAAGTAAACACTGAAAAGAAGCAAATAAATCTGTAACTTTCAAACCAATAGAAAGAAAAAAGAGAATTTAAAAAATAACAATCCCACAAAAGGCAGGTAAACAGATGGTTTGTCAATATATTGGTAATTTTAATAATGTTAACAATGAAATTAGAAATGGACAATGTACACAAATTTTTGGATTTTAAACATATTTCATTTTAAGACTAGTCAAAAATTATACAATATGAGAGTAATTGTGTTGGAACAGAAAGAACTGAAAATACTTGGGTTCAAGACCAGTAATGCCTTTGCCATCAAACTGTGTGTCCTTGGGAATATTTCTTCACCTTTCACAGCTGCTGCACAGGTGTGCGTGTGATGATTATTTACAGTAAATGCAATGTGGCTAGAACAGTACCTCATCTATATAGGCAATTTTTAAAAATTATGACTGGAATTTACTCTTGGTGTATAAACACAGCTCAAATTAATGACAACTAATAGGGCTGTCCAGTTTTTAGGTATTCTTCTTTTAGTCATATGCATTTTCAAATACTGTATTCATTATTATAATAAAAGTTTGGTACTTCTTGGATGACTGTGAGATGTGTTATCTTTAGCAATTAGAGTCAGAAGATTCTTTGCTATGGTGTCATTTCTTTAAAATAATTAAGGTGATAAAAAACCCCATTTGGATGTGCTAGTAATAAGTTGGGAGAATTAGATGTATAGTTGGGCTGGGGTTAAGGGGTTTACCTCATTTCATGTATATTATAGCACCTAGCATATTTTTGATACCAAATGAATATTAATAATGAGAGCAGTAATAATTTCAATTTAATTTTCTATGTAGAATACAGATGTAGCAGAAATTTCTGCTGAACTCTTTCTCCTAATGCAAATTCTATGTATTACTCCCAATTTATCCCTGCTATTGACTAAATTTATGTTCTCCTACAAATTATTTAATATCCCTGTACCTATGATTCCATCTATAAAATGGGGATAATAATACAGACCTCTTTAATTATTTAGTTCTTCAGAATGCCAAGATGCTTTATTCAAGTTAATTATATAAAAAGTACTTCAAGTTCAGTCTGTTACCAAGCACATTTATATGATTTTGTACAATATGACCTACCAATTATACATGGCACTACACTGAATATGGATAATAAAAATAATATGAATTCAAAATATCTGAATAGTAGCAGGCTAGCAACAGAGGTATGCATTATTTAATAAAATAAAGGGGTTATTCAAAGCTGCTAGATGTGATCATTTAAAAGAAAAAGAATTGTCTCAGTACTATTAGTCTCTTCTTATTATAGTTTAAGACTAGATAAGTTACATAAGAAACACTGTTTTACAATTTATGTGCTTTATATATATATTTATAATTTTAATGTATCAATATTTATTAAAATGCCTTAATAATTTATAATGATGCATTGATGTTTACATGTATATTTCATTAAAAATACATTACTAAATAAAATGTTTACCATGGATAAAAAGTGGTATTAATGAAAATAATAAAGTATTTGTTTTTAAAATGAAAATTAGTTACAATGATAATTGACTTATTATCTAATACATATTAGTCATTTTTAGGCAACATTAGATAACATTAGTGAAACTCTTTAGAAGAAATGTTATTAACCAGTAATAATTTAAATACATATACTAATTTGCCAAGTCACACAGTGAAGGAATTCACCATTTTCAATCTTTATGAATCTATAATCTAGGCTCATTTTTAATAATTCTCTCTAAATAATTAATATATTTTTATTTTTATTTTTATTATTTACCTAATGTATATACTTACTGATGCAGTCTTTCTCTCCTTTCTGTCTTTCTCTCTCCCCATCCCTATCTCTCTACCTCTACCTATGTCTATTTCTTTCTTCTTTCTTTCTTTCTCTCTGTCTTAGATATACATTCTTTTCCTCATGGGGGGATCTTTACAGTATGTCCAGTCTTATACCGCCTTGTCAATTATGATTTTCACAGCTTTTCTTTTGTTTTTTAGTACATGTGGTAAACAGCTAGCTGTGTCTCAGTATCAATTTTTCTCCTTTCCTTTGATAAGAGAGCCCCTACATTTTAGCTGAACACAGAGTCACTAAAACTTTATTTCCCAGCTTCCCTTGTACTAGTTGTGTACTTGCACAGCTTATATAACTACATTCTTATTTACAAAAGAAGGCATTAGAATCATGTGGTATCTTTCTTAAACTTCCTGAAAGAGAAAGCATTATGCGCTATTTGCTTTCATCCATTTTGCCATCATGTTGCTGTAAAACGGATGCTGTGCCTTGGACCACTATATTCGAGGCTACACATTACAGAGCAATGGGATAGAAGGAACCTGGGCTCCTGACTCTGTGAGCACCAAGTCAGTGCTGGCAGGGCCAGACACTTTGTAGGGTGCAGTGCAAAGTGAAAATGTGGGAGCCTGTGCTAACAAGGTAAGAAAATATCACTAAAAATATTGAAATATAAAGTTTTTTCCTTTCTTCTTCATGATGTGTTTGTTATTTAATATCATTCTCAGTAAAGAAAAATATTAAAATACTAGCATGTTATTTACCCTTGGCTTACTGATGAATAAGGAAGAACTGAAAGGAAAAGGAACAATGGTTGCTTTTCCTTTTCCTTTTCTTCTTTTTTATCCTTATCAGAATAAATGATGGATGGGCTGATCCAGGGAAGTACTATCAGTAAGAAAGGATACAGTAGGGTTCCTTGGTAGTTTGAGTTCCTTGAGACACCATTGCCTTTTCTTTGCATTTGAAGGAAGTTCTGGTTTGCCCAAAAAGTGTGGGCTCTAGGGCTGTCAGTACTCCCAGTCTTAGAAATAACACACTTGTATTGGACTGTGAGTCTCACTAAACTCAAATACAGAATGGACTCGCTTGGGGTCTGTACTCATTGCACATCAGGAAGGTTATATTCTAATGGACAAAGGGAATGCCAGTGTGTATCTCTCCTCTTAAACTTTGGGAAAGAGGGGCTTGAGTGGTTGTGTAAGAGGGTGCAGCCAGGTGGCCCCCAAAAGAAGGATTTGTAATGGGGTCCAGAACTCAGGGTGTCCAGGAAATATTAAAATTATGGGATGTCTTCACCCTCACAAGTCTGAACTGGGGGATGGGACACATGAGCAGGACCATTGAGAGTTGTTTTGCATAGCAACAGTTTTGCAGATAACCTCTAGAATGGTCATTTAACATATTATGAGCCTTAACTGGTTTCATAGATATGTTAAATAGCTGTGACCCTGCTTTGAGCCAGGGGGTTGGGAATGACTTCCACCCAGGAAGTAACTAGGAGACAACTCCCCCTGGCTACAGATCCTGTGTAAGAGCTTGGAGATGATTGGCTCCACATCACAGGGCCATACCTTCCCTGACTTATTATGGCAGCCCAGAAAAGCTAGAAAATATGGGAATGCTGGCAAGTGTAGCTGATTGTGGGAGGAGTCAAAAATGGGGCTGCAGAGGAAGATTGGCACTGGGATTTAAACCCAGGCATGGCAGCCATGACAGGGAGAACCATGCAGCTTTGGTAGAGAAGAGCCATGTAGCTTTGGCAGGGGGGAACCATGTGGCGTTTGCCATGCAGCTTAGGGATCCAGAAAGCAAGCTCTAGCAGTGGTGCAGAGCTCTCTCTTAGCAGTTCGGAAGAATGCAAGAGAGACATTGTGGGAAGGAAAGGAGAGAAAGGACTCTTGTTGGTGGGCCATGAGAAGGAACCATGTGGGTTTTGGATTAAGAACTGGAGATCATGGTGGTGACACAATTGATGGTGCTGGGAACTGAGGGAGGCCTACCAGCTGAGCATGGATTACTGAGAAGTATGAAGGGCTACCTGAGCCACAGATTTCTTTTTCTTTCCCTGAGATACAGTACCCTGGACTGGGCAAAGGGGGGAAAGAGAAACTGTGTGTGTTTGTGGGTGTTTTAAGGGGACTTTGGGATTTTAAGGAAGACATTAAGTCATTACTCTTAAGTCTGTATAACTTTTGAATAAATAATTCTTCCTTTCCTTTTCAGCAATCTCTGACATGGAGGGCTATAATTCCCTGGAGGCAGGCAAGGCAAACCTAGAACAGGGGGACCCCAGGAGAACGGGGGTCCATTCGGTAACATTGTGCGGCCCCTTCTTTGGTGGCCAATCAGAGAAAATCATGGGAGACCACATTCGTAATAGCTTTAAAGTAATACAACTACTTGCACATGCGCAGTACAAGCCCACCAAAACTAGCCAGGAAGGATCTGCCCTGTACGAATAGAATCCCTCCAGCCCATGAAATCAATCTGCTCGAAGTTGCCCTGCTTCCATGTTCTTTCCTATAAACTGTGTTTGGTTCAATTCTTTGTCCCAACTACCATGAACCTGGTTACCTGTGCCCACCTGTGACAACTGGATAAATTACATGCCCGTGAACATGGCCCTGACCCTGGTCTGCTTTGGTAAGTTTCAGACTCTTGTTCAAGGCTGTGATATTTGGAGTCTTCTGCCAAACCCATCTAAAAGTCTTTGGTTAGATAAAGCATCTACCTTACAGTCTGACATATGATAAAAACTCAATAGCCGTAGTTATTATTAGTAGTAGTAGTATTGATTACTCTTATTACACACACTTTTCTCATGAATATCCTTTGTCTATAGCTAATGTAGTGTTATCAATTATTTCAATATCCAAAGTTCTCAAATTACTATTATGCATGA
The DNA here is from genome assembly GCA_004024845.1 of Tonatia bakeri. NCBI lineage: Eukaryota > Metazoa > Chordata > Mammalia > Chiroptera > Phyllostomidae > Tonatia > Tonatia bakeri. Next base: position 49,379 of record PVIA01009308.1, read on the forward strand.
ACTTACTTTCACTCTCCAATATAAGAGAACTGTACTCTTTCTTTTGTGATATTTAGCCTAAGTTTTGAGGTAAACATGAGTTCTTTTGCTCTGCATCCTTGTGATAGGAAAACAAAGTTTAGCAATAAAACTATTTTTTCAGCTTTGTGCTCATCAGTCTAAACAAATGCCCTCAAACAGACCAAGATTAGGAAGGAGGAGTATATATATTTATTGATGATATTAAATTTGGTACAAAAATGGTAGTGAATAGCTAATCAGCATCAGAAGTATTAGATTGTATAGCCTTGATAAATTTGTTTAGTTTCAATACTGTCTACAAGATAAGGCACACTATATTTTGCCAGAGGCCCTAGTAAGATGAAAGTAGGTAAAAAGGAGTTGAAAGGTCTTATTCACACTCAGATAAAAATAGTATGTGGATAATTATAAAATTAAGTCATTGGTACTGCATGGACAAGTAGAAATTCAGAGAGAAGAGAACAGAGTTAAAGTAAGCTATACAAGTCACTTTCTTTAGTAAGAAATGCTAATAAATTATACCCTCCTCTATTTGCCTGGGTTCTTCAAAAGCAGAAAACAAGTCACTATTATTATCCTTCAATTTTTAGCACAGGGACTTGCACCCAGTTGACATGCCTTAGATGTTTGTTTTATTCTTTCCACAGCAAAATGCAATACAAACTCAGACAAAAAAAAAAAAAAAACCAAAAAACAAAAAACCGAAATGAATTGAGAGCATACTGACACCCTCAAATAGTTGTCAAGGATTTAGAGGCCATGTCTTAAATGGTTTGGACATCTGGTGAAGTAACACAAAAATAGAAACCCCAGTAGGATTTTTCAAAACTGAAGTAGGAAGAAAGAGATCTAGAAGCAACCCTTGAAATCCCTGTAGGAACATAATAAAGAAAAGACTTTAAATAGAAGCCTTGAAGAGAAAACTTCATATGCTGCAGGGGTTTAAAAAGGTGAAAGCAGTTTGTGTCTCTGATAATACAATGAAGGTCTTTATTGTATGTAGACATAAAGAATGTTAATATTACAAGATTCACTAAAATAAGTACCCACTTGCAAATATGCAGTCTGATCCTGACCATTTAGAAACTATTTCCTGTGTCTCCATCAATATTTTTTAATCTGTCTATGGATGAACTGCTTGCTGAGGTAATATCTGTAGTATTTCAATCTTTAGGCAATTTAGAAATTAAGTACTTATTGGAAAAAAAACATTCAAAATAGAAATAATATACAATAATAACATGTATTATGTAGGCAAAGAAATTCACAAAATTATAGCAATATCTGAGGAAAATTCTCTGTTAACTTTTGCCTAGGAACATAAACATAATACTTAGATTTATTAAGTCTTAGTCCCGATCTATCTCTTTACATCATTTTTATCAGTTTGGTAGTTCCTCAAGGGTTTGAAAGACATTCTAAGGCCCCAAGATTATAGAATTTAACTGTAATCTCCAACCCGCTTATAATCATGAAAACATAATGTGGCTTCAGTGATCAGAATAAGCAAAGATGCTTTGCTTGCAAATCATAAAAACAAAGAAATCTAAATTGTCAACATATAAAATTAACGTTCACAATTAATTTTGTCAGAGAAAGTCTGACAAAAAGACTTTCAGGGAAAGTCTGAAACTCATTGACTCATCCAGAACACATATAGTAACTTGATTGTGTTTCTATTTTAGAGGGTTTTTTTTTTTTTCCTTTCTTTTTTCTGTTTGGTCACATTTTGGGTAACTTGAACTTCCAATACCTCCTAGGCAGTGAAATGGGAAATTTTGTGAGGATAATATTTGAACTAAAAAAGAAGTTTCACTGTTTTCTCTTATGATGACATCCTCTTATATTGGTGAATTTTGTGGTCTGTCTATATAGGTTTTTGCTTCCCCCCACCCCCAGCTTTATTGAGATATAATTGAAAGATAAAATTGTAATATATTTAAAATGTACTTCATGATGATTTAATATGCATTGTGAAAGAATTCCTCCCATTAATTAACACATCCACCACCTCACATAGCTTATATATGATAAGTTTTTTTAATAAAAACATTTAAGTTCTACTCTCTTAGCAAATTTAAATTATTCAATATAGTGTTATCAATTATACTCACCATGTTATTCATTATCTTCTCTAACCTTCCAACCTTACTCATCTTAGAGCTGAAAGTTTGCACTGTTTTCCTAACTTCTCCTACATTCCCCACACCCCAGATCCTGGCAACCACTCTTATACTTCCTGTCTCTAAGAGCTTAGAGTTTGCTTTTTCTTTTTAGATTCAAGACATAAGTGATACTACACAGTATTACTCGGTCTGGCTTATTTCAGTTACACTGGGTTTCGTGCAATGCATATTCTGAGGACAAGGGTTTGATGTAATTTATCAGACATCTAACCAGCCAGGAGTATGTACACATGCTCCCTGAGGTAAACAGTAGCTAAAAGACATTTTTTTAATTAAAATTTTGATATTCATTTATTCAGCTTTTAAAATTCTGAATATATTTGTGACAAATGTGAGGGGAAAAGTGACCAGCAAGAGAAGAAAATAGAACATGCACCATTTCATTAAAAAAAAGTTGTTTTTTAAGATCTTGGATATTAGAACTAGAGTAATTAATATGCTATCTGATGTTTAGAACAGTACTTTCATTTTTGTTCACAGTGGTCTGCACCCCTTCCCCCCTGAAAGAAAAAAAAAACTAGCTTGTTTACCTTATTTTAATAATGTGTTTATATATTTCTAAGATAATCATTCAAATATTTGAATCTCTAGTTTGGGAAATTAAGGGAAAATGTTTACTATGAATGTTTTCAGAAGGAATACAGGGTTTGGCAAAAGTACTTTTACAGTTTTTCATCTAGAAACCAATACAATAATTAATAGATAGTTATTAAGAATAAACTGTGTTTTGTGTATCAGAACTGTAAATCTACTTTTGCCCCACCCTGTATATTCAATACATAGTTACTGAATATTTATTATATGCAAGATTGTTGCTGGGAACTCCATGGAGGGCAGACTAATTAATGATTGTTTTTCTTAAGGAGTTTATGGTAAACTGGAAGACGACAGGTCCATAACAATCTAATGTATAATGTACTTTTGTACATGAAAACATGTAATTAGAGATGATAGGATTTTATAGGAAGAGAAAACTTGGACATTTTTAAAGTTTAAGGAGAAGTATGGCATTCATTCAACTGGATGTGTAGGTGAGCATGTGTTGTATTCCCAGTGAGGTGAATCATGAAAGCTAAGATAAGAATTTTGGATTGGGAAGGATTTGCGCAGCACAATAACCATGTGCACTGATTAAATTTAAAGCATCTTGTATGAGAAAAGAAATTCGCCCTTTATTATGCCTTAATTTTGTGCAAACTACTGCATTCGAACATAATAGCCTTACAAATGCCTGCAAGATTCAGTCCCTGCCCTCAAATGACATCTTTTATAGTATACCATTGAGATGAACATTTATGGATTGTCTGAGGATATAACCAAGTTAAAAACAAAAAGGATCATGGAAAGATACATGGCAAGCTGTATGGAGAAATGAGTTTAGTTGTCTAAGATTTCCTTGAAAAGTAATGTTGGTTTAGGCTCATAGTCTCAAATAAGTGAAGAGTAGCAAAGATCCAGCCCTAAGACATTGGACCATCTATGTTTTTCTTAAGTTCCCCCCCCCCCCAGTTTCCCTATGGAATAATGTTTCTGTCCCTATACCCTGTATTATTAAAGCTCAGACTTTCCATCAAGAATTGGCTGGTGAGGAAATTAGAAAAAGAAGTGGAATTAATGCCATCTCCTACCAGATATTATGCAGCTGGCATTGAGCGAGGATAGCGAGGTAAGTACAAAGAACTGTGGGAGAGCACAGCAAAAAAACAGCCAAAATTTGCTCCCAGGGGAGAAAAAAATGACATTTTTCAAAAAGAACAAACATATACTGATTGTCAGTTTCCCAAAATAATTTTTCCTCTGGTAATTGTACTAATGTCTTTCTACAAAATTACTAAGATGTGAGTAAATAGAAGTAAATAGGCATTTATTTTTTATCTAATTCCTTCAAAATAATTATGTATTTATTTATAAAAAATTCAGCTCATTTTTATTGTAGAAATTTATCTTTTTATATATACTGAAATGATTATTTGAATTCTCCTATTTTTTCTTCTAACATTGACATTTGCTTAATTCTGAATTAGGTGAGGATTTATTTGCCACACAAATCTGCAGATTTCCCTGAGCTTTTTAGATGTAAAAAAAGAAAAAAAGTTAAAAACTGCTTAATCAGCCTGATTGCCTGACACTTCAACTGGAGTTCCTTCTTCACACCTCAGAGGAAATAGTCCTGGTATTTCCTCTCAGGCACAAATTAAGACCTGTGGATTTTTTTAACATTCATTGTTAGTTTTTTTATAATATATTTTATGGATTACTCTGTTATCATTGGCCCAGTATTTTCCCCTTTGCCCTCCTCCACCTGGTACCCCCATCACCTCCAGCATTTCCCTCCTTTAGTTCATGTCCATGAGTCGTGCATATAACTTCTTTGGTTACTACACTTCCTATACTGTTCTTAACATACCCTTGTTCTGTATCTACCAGTTTGCATCTGCATCTTTCCCCGTTTTGCTCCTTCCTCATCTCACCTGATAACATTCCAAATAATCTCCACATCTATGATTGTGTTCTTATACTGCTTATTTGCTTAGTTTGCTTTTTATTGTTCTAAATATTTTATTTATGTATTTTTAGACAGAGGAGGAGGGAGAGAGAAAGACAGGGAGAGAAATATCAATGTGCTGTTGTCTCTCACACACCCCCTAATGGGGACCTGGCCTGCAACAGAGGCATGCACTCCAACTGGGAATTGAACCAGTGACCCTTTGGTTTGTAGGCTCGTGCTCGGTCCACTGAGCCACACCAAGCAGGACTGCTTAGTTTGTTTTTTAGGTTCAGTTGTTGATAGTTGTGCATTTGCTGCCATTTTAATGTTCATAGTTTTGATATTCTTTTTCGTAAATAAGTCCCTTTAACATTTCATGTAATAATGGCTTGGTGATGATGGACTCCTTTAGCTTTACCTTGTCTGGGAATCATTTCATCTGTCCTTCCATTCTAAATGATAGCTTTGCTGAATATGTTAATCTAGGTTGTAAGTTCTTGCTTTTAATCACTTTGTATATTTTTTGTCATCCCCTTTTAGCCTGAAAAGTTTGAGAAATCAGCTGACAGTCCTATGAGAACCCCTTTGTAGGTAACTCTCTGCTTTCTCTTGTTGCTTTTAAGATTCTGTCTTTATCTTTAATCTTTGGTATTTTAATTACGATGTGTCTGGGTGTGGTCACCTTTGGGCCAAACTTGTTTGGGACTCTCGGTGCTTCCTGGACTTGTACATCTATTTCCTTTGCCAAATTAGGGAAATTTTCTTTCATTATTTTTTCAGATAAGTTTTCAATTTCTTGCCCTTCCTCTTCTCCATCTGGCATCCCTCTGATTCAGATGTTGGTATGTTTGGAGATGTCCCAGAGGTTCCTTATTCCATTCCTGTTTTGTTTTTTTAATTCGTTTTTCTCCTTGCTGTTCTAATTGAATGCTTTTTTTTCTTCCTATGTTCCAAATCATTTTTAATATATTTTATTGATTATGCTATTACAGTTGTCCCATTCCCCCTTCACTCCCCTCCACCCTGTACACCCTCTCCCACCCACATTCCCCCCTTTAGTTCATGTGTCATAAGTTCTTTAGCTTCTTCATTTCCCCATACTATTCTTGCCCTCCCCCTGTCTATCTTCTACCTACCATCTATGCTACTTATTCTCTGTACCTTTTTCCCCTCTCTCCTCCTCCACTCCCCTGTTGCTAACCCTCCATGTGATCTCCATTTCTGTGGTTCTGTTCCTGTTCTAGTTGTTTGCTTAGTTTCTTTTGGTTTTGTTTTAGGTGTGATTGTTAATAATTGTGAGTTTGCTGTCATTTTACTATACATATTTTTTATCTTCTTTTTCTTGGATAAGTCCCTTTAACATTTCATAAAATAAGGGCTTGGTGATGATGAACTCCTTTAACGTGACCTTATCTGGGAAGCAATTTATCTGCCCTTCCATGCTAAATGAAAGCTTTGCTGGATAGAGCAATCTGGGATGTAGGTCCTTGCCTTTCATGACTTGGAATACTTCTTTCCAGCCCCTCCTTGCCTGTAAGGTCTCTTTTGAGAAATCAGCTGACAGTCTGATGGGAACTCCTTTGTAGGTTACTGTCCCCTTATCTCTTGCTGCTTCTAGGATTCTCTCCTTCATTTTTATCTTGGCTAATGTAATTTTGATGTGCCTTGGTGTGTTCCTCCTTGGGTCCAACTTCTTTGGGACTCTCTGAGCTTCCTGGACTTTCTGGAAGTCCATTTCCTTCACCAGAATAGGAAAGTTCTCCTTTATTATTTGTTCAAATACGTTTTCCACTTGTTGCTCTTCCTCTTCTCCTTCTGGTACCACTATAATTCAGATGTTGGGGCATTTAAAGATGTCCTGGAGGTTCCTAAGCTTATCCTCATTTTTTTGAATTCTTATTTCTCCATTCTTTTCTGTTTGGTTGTTTCTTTCTTCCTTCTGGTCCACTCTATTGTTTTGAGTCCCAGTTTCCTTCCCATCACTATTGATTTCTTGTGCATTTTCCTTCATTTCTCTTATCGGAACCTTCATTTGTTCATCTAATTTGTGACCAAAATCAACCAATACTGTGAGCATCCTGATCACCAGTGCCTTGAACTGTTCATCTGATAGGTTGGCTATTTCTCGGTTGCTTAAAAGGATGGGTCCTGGGGCTGTCAATTCTGTTTGAACCATCTTTTTTTTTTCTTATTTTTTTGGTCTGGTCATGCCTATTATCTATGAGGGGTGGAGCCTTAGGTGTTCACCAAGTTGGGGCACCCTAGTCGCTGGGTTGCGACGTTGTATGTGGGGACAAGGTCTGAGAGGTAACAATGGCGCTTGCTCCACTCTCCGTTGAACCTCAGCCCCCTGTGCTTCCTCTGAGCAAAGTGGGCCCCTCTGGTGCTGATTCCCGTGTGGGTGGGCTTGTGTACCCTATGTGACTTTCCAAGGACCTCTCCTGTGAGGGTGGGAGTCTCTCCCTGGACCTCAACTCCCACAGGTGTTTTCAATCAGTGTCCCAAGGTTCTATTTCCCAGCTCTGTGATCCTGGGTTGCACGCAGTGCCTTGGTTCACAATCACCGCCTCCCTGGGTCTGCGGGTTGCCACCCCTCAGCCGGGGTCTGCCAGCTGCTGCTTGAATGCTCAGTGTCCACCAGCTGTGATCTTGCATGCCCTGGATGCCTTATGCACCCGGTCCCAACACTCTCTGCTCTCCAAGCTGTGCCTGGCTGTGCCCGGCTGCTTATCTCTGCCCCTCCTACCGGTCTGAATGAACAGGTCTATTTTAACTTCTTGGTTGTCTGACTTCCATATAGTTCAATTTTCTGTCAGTTCTGGTTGTTATTCTGTTTCTAAATTGTTGCTGTCCCTATCTTGGTTGTGCGAGGAGGCACAGTGTGTCTACCTATGCCTCCATCTTGGCCAGAAGTCCACCCTCTTCTTTTCAATCATTGAATTAAGTGAGAAATTTTATACATACATGTAACAGATTTTGCTGTGTATAATGCACTCATGTATATAGTATGAACCTACATTTTTAGCCCAAAGTTTCAGAAAAAAATATTTTGTTTTAATTTTTTAATCCAATTATTCATTTATTTATTTATATTTAGAAACAAAACTGATTATCATATTCCAGGATATTATTTTGCATACAGATATCATTGTTGCTTTCTACAGTTACACTTTTAATGCATAAGCATAAATAAAAGAATTAAAACCATCTATATAAATGTAGAAGTACTACCCATGTATAATATACACCCTTATTTTTCCCTCAAAAATTTGGGCAAAAAATGCATGCACTATACATGGCAAAATACAGAATTTTCTTTTTTTAATTGTTGTTCTATTACAGTTGTCCCAGTTTTTCCCCATTGCACACATGTAATTTCTACTTCACATTTCATCATCATGAACTTTTTCCGATATTATTACGTTTTCAAAAATAATGATTTTAAAAGTTGCCTATCATCCCATACACACTTCAATTCCAAAAGTGTGTTATGTATTTACACATTTGTTTGGGACACATGAATTGCTTCTGGCTTTTTCTCTTTATCCATGCAGATGTATATGAATATAAAGCATCTATGAGTATAAAGTCACAGCCCCATCTTTGAAAGTTTGGTCCAGTCACATGGTAAATTCACAAAATTCTGGCTCATAGAATATGAGCAATATTCCTAGATATGATTTCCAAATTGATTCCATAAGAGTGAATTACACATGGTCATAAACCAACACGCTCACTGGAGGCTAATGTTCTGGGTTCCTTTCCACTTCACCACACTACATCGTGGGTGTGTCATCATTTTCCAGTAATCATGGAATCAAGCTTGATGTCAGCTAGAACATTCAAAAAGTCCAGGTAAGCCTCTCTTTAGTGTAAGTTTCTAGCACAAGTAATATAAGATTAAAGCAAAGAAAATTAAAGAGAGTAGACAGAATTTAAATAAAAACATCTCAATTCATACAGGACTGATGTGCCCTATACCTACTTCCCAAAAGTAATGGAATAGCTATTCTTAAGCATCTTTTTAGATATTTCTAACTCCTATGTCATACTACATATGTTTATAAACATCTCCATAATTGTTTCTATAATTTGTGGCATGGTGTACATTTTATTCTGCTCTTTTGGTTTACTCTAGGTAATATAGGTGAAAAATATTTTATTAAGAGAAAATACAACACATTAAGTGTTCGCAGTACATAGTATGTTATGCAGAGTGCAACAGTTTATTTCCTTAGTCCACTGTGGGTGGATGCTTAGATTGTTTTCAGTACCCCCGCACTTCAAGGTCTTTTTACTGTGTACGATGCAGTAAACCAAATTTTAGAGAGAAACACTCACTTCTTAATGAAATATAAAATTATTTACGTGTATAATTCTTAGGAATGTGTCAGAGGAAGGGAGAAACAGGAAACTACAATTTTGTAAAAAAAAAAAACAACAACGTGGGTTTTAGCCAATACAGTTTTGCTCATAAACTGATATTTTCTTCTTTTAGTGCTTGCACAATACAATAAGCAGAAAGAAATCTCAGTGTGCCACAGCCTGTATTCTCACGGGCTTTCTACTCCATCATTTGTTAGAGGAGGAATGATTTCCTGAGCTGAGAGGAGAAACCCAAAGCAAAGCTGTTGGCCTGCACAGTGACATCTTCTACAGTATCAAAAGCAAACTCAGAACCGAGAGGAGTTGTGACAGAGATTGTGTCAGGGATACCAAAGGTCGGGCTGGCAGTCCTCCCAGAGTTGCTGCTCAGCAATGTTAATACGTACAGATTTGGACTGTTTAGATGGATGCATCTGAAAAAAAAAAAAAAAAGCTGCAATGAGAGTAAAGTGGCAATGCTTAGATCACTGAACGAAGCAAAATAAAGTGTTATTCAGTGAGAGGAGAAAGGTCTCCTCTAATGCATCCAAGAGCTCCTATTTTTACATTTCTGTGTGTAGAAGCAAAAGCATTAGAGGACTGAAAAACCTTGCCCAGGTTTCCCGCAATTTCACAACACTAGGCTGTTTGTGGAGCTGCACTCTGATGGGTTTTTAGCTTTTATGTGAGGTTCATGACGGCTTGTTTAACAGAATTGTTTTAGCATTAGTTTGCCAGTTCAGGTAACCTAAAGGTCTTCTTTCCACGGCTAGAAAGTTCTAGAAATGTACTACCTCTTTCACAGACACCAAACACCACCCAATGAGTAAATGTGCTTAGAAACAGCAAAAGTTTTCTTTCTAATTTTTTTTTGAAATGCCATTGCTTTGATTTATGAGTATTTGGAACATTTTCTTGCTATATATCACTCAAGGACTTCAGTTATCAGTTATTTCACCATTGAAAAATATTCTAAGCCTTAATCATTCAGATTTAACTAAATATCAGAATATTTTCACTTGGGCCAGGAAATTAAAAGGAAAACCATTTTGTATCTTGGACCTGTTATTTGATTTGTACTGTAAACTATTATAACTCATGAGTTTTTTCAAAGAGCGACCATCGTTGATTATTGAGTTTTCTTTGAGGAACTTTTAGGGTGAGTTGTTTTATATACATTGGAAATGTTTTATTGTTTTAAATGGCAATGTTTGTTGACAGGAAATATCTCCTATTTTGATCTTTTTTACATGCATTTAAAAAATACTCTTTCTTTGAATAAAGCTTTAAAATAATAAATAATTTTTCTTGCTTTGTGTTTATCCTATCAGAAAATTTGTTATGACTGTACAGCTTCTGAAATCCTGGGAGCTGCTCAATCCTGTGTTTTAGGAGCGGCCCCGGCCCATTCCTGTTCAGCACCATCACAAAGCCAAATGGAGAAAAGGTGCCAGAGCTGTTTAATAACACAGAACCCAAGTACAGATTCAGGTGAGGTCTACCTGTTACCAAACAACTTTTATTTAAAATAAAATTTAAAAGATGTTGAACTTATTTTGAAATAAAAATTCGTTTAGTAAGGATTTACTATTGTATGAATTATTGGCACATTATGTTCTTTTCACTTTTGCTCTTTGTGGGGGATGACAAACAGGCTACTCTAATGAAGTCAAGACTGAAACTGTGGTATAGGTTGAGAAAGAATGAAACCAGCTATATATTTCTCCTTTTTGGAGACATTAGGAAAATACAAAGGGCAGATCTGGAAGGTGGGGGCATTGGGAGTAAGAAAAAGGAAGGCCACAAGGAGAATGGATTGGTTCAACCTGGCTGGATGCCCAGAAAGGGCAATTGACTTGCTGTTAGTATCCAATCCTCCTCAGCCCCTTTAGTGATCAAGATAGGCCTTCTGTCAAAGGGCCCTCCTGGAAAAGGCTCAGAATTCTCACCGTTAGCTCTCTTCTGCTTTGTTCATGGCCTTGTGCTTCTCCCTGTTCTGGGCTCCTCATTGATGTTTCCTCCCTGTCTTCAGTGTAGTCTTGCCTCCCACTTGGGTCACTTGTACAAATTGATTATCCTACTAACTTTTGGACTGTGCCCCTATTCCTTTGCTATTTTTACCAACTGTTGGCAAAGGGATGACGATAGCAGAGCACTTGAAAAATGGCTTTTCTTTCCCAATCCTTGGAACCTCTTACATTTATATGTTGTCCAGGTGAGGAGAATAATTAATACTTTTCTTTTCTACCCATTTTGTTCTAGTGCAGCACTTTTGAAGTGGTTAAAACTTTCATATTACCCTTTTTTCTGTTAACACATACAAGTTAAAGGCAATTGCATTTTTCTTTTCTTTCTTTTATCTATTTAGACAAACTCATTGCCATTAAGATGTGCTACATTAATGTAATTGTTTCAACTCACAGTTGATCAAATCAGCAAAAGTCATCTTTAAATCAGTGTCATTTTGAAGCCTTAAAATAAGCTGTTCTCTGAATTTGGACAACTTATTTCTGGCAGTTTGCAGATGGACAGCCTCATGGCATTGCTGAATGTATGCATTAGAATATAATTAGCTACATATAAAGATAGGTTCAGTTCTTTCTAAATGGGTTAATCAGTTCTTGTTGAATTCAGGAAGATATAAGGAAAACTTAATGCTCAATGTCTAGATTTGTTGGCTTAGACTCTAGGTAAAACTAAATATAAATGTGTACCCCAATGGGTACTAGTTAGTTCTGTAATGTTCAGATGTTCTATCAAGTTATCAAGGCATGGCAATTGACCAGTCACATTCTAAGAGACTTCAATGTTTGATTTTGCTTTGTTTTCATTGGTAATCAAAAGCTTTACATTTGCATTATTACCTCGACACCTGTGTGGTGCACTGCCTTTGTAGGTGGGTTTTCAAGTAGCAGGACTCATTTGATTTTTAATCAGTCCAGTTATTAGAATACCTTCTATAGATACTTTCTATTATATATAAAATATAGTACTATTAATACAAGAAAACTGGGCTGCATCTCTGGCTTTCATTCTGTACCCTACCTGTCTTCTGGTTCTCTTGCTCCTTCCTCTGGATGCAATATCTAATGTTGCTGTTTCTTCAGTGCTCTACCTGGCTTTTCATTTTTGTTGCTATGCTCCCCATAGAAACATAGTCTTATGACTTTAAACATATCTCTGTATGTTGATAGTTCTTTAATGTGTATCTCAAGGACTGATTTCTCCCCTTCACCCTATCTTCACCTGGAGGTGAAATAAATGTCTCAGACTTAAAATGCCCCCAAACAGAATTCTTAATTCCTTTTCAAACTTCCAAATGGCTATGCCCCACTTCCCAGTCTGCTCAATCTCCACAAAAGATATCACCATCTACCCAGATCTCCAACAGAAATCCTGGGAGGTATTCTTGATGACTCCTTACCTTCAACCTCCAATCCAATCAATCAGAAGTTCCTAAACTCTACTCCTTCTGAAGATTTCAAATCTGTTTAGTTCTCAATATTCACTGGCCCTCTTCTGTTACACTGCTTCCCTACAGTAACCTCCTAACTGGTCTTCCTGCTTTCAGCTATGCCTGTCTTCAAGATGTTGTAAATGTGAGATATTTACATGCCCCTCACTTTTTTTAACTATCATTATGGAAAATTTTAAACATATTCCCAAGTAGAGAGAACAGTATAATGAAACCCCATGTACTCACCATCCAGATAAAATAACTTTCAATTATTAATTGTTTTAACTGTAATTTCACATGAATTCTTCTCCAAACATACGCTGAAATATTCTGAGGCAAATTCATATCATTTTATCTGTGAACACTTCAGTATATATTACTGACAGATAAGGACTTCTTTTAAAATAATCCTATAAGATCAAATATCAATTCATAATTATTATTATTCA
>PVIA01009309.1:0-62323 GCA_004024845.1 Tonatia bakeri
GATTAGTCTATCCAACAAAGCTATCATTTAGAATGAAAGGGCAGATAAAGTGCCTCCCATACAAGGTCAAGTTAAATGAATTCATCATCACCCAGCCCTTATTATATGAAATGTTAAAGAGACTTATCTAAGAAAAAGAAGATAAAAAATATGAACAGTAAAATGACGACAAACTCACAGCTATTAACAACCGAACCTTTAAAAAAAAAAAACAAAAAAACCGAACCTTAAAAAACAAAAAAAACAAAGCAAACTAGAACAGGAACAGAATCATAAATATGGAGATCACATGGAGGGTTATCAATGGGGTAGAGGGAGAGAGTAGGAAAAGGTACAGAGAATAAGTAGCATAAATGGTAGGTACAAAATAGACAGGACAAGGTTAAGAATAGAATGGGAAATGGAGAAGCCAAAGAATTTACATATATGACCCATGGACATGAACTAAGGTGGGAGAATGATGGTTGGTGAGGGGGTACAGAGTGGAGGGGAATATTAAGGCGAGAAAAAATGGGACAACTGTAATAGCATAAACAATAAAATGTATTTTTTTAAAAAAAGGAAAGGAGGAGGAAAAGGAGCTCAAATTAAAAAAAAAAGAAGAAAAAGAAAAGGGACCCTAATGCAGTTGGTGGGAATGCAGACTAATGTAGCCACTATGGAAAACAGTATGGATATTCTTCAAAAAATGAAAAACAGAACTACCATATGACCAGCAATCCCACTTCTGGGTATTTGTTCAAAGAAAATAAAAACACCAGTTTGAAATTAGGGTTCATTGCAGCATTACTTAAAATAGCCAAGACATGAAAGCAACCTAGGTGTCTACTGACAGACAAATAAAGAATATGTGGTACATATGTATAATGGAATATTACCCATAAAAATGAATGAAATATTGTCATTTGCAATAACACAGATGGACCTGGAGGGTAGTATGTTAAAATAAGTAAAATAAATCAGATAAATATTGCATGCTTTTACATACATGTGGAATCTAAGATACCAAACATACAAATCAAAAAAAAAAAAAAAAAAAAAAAAAAAAAAAAAAAAAAAAAGGTAAAGATAAAAGAAACAAACTCAGATACAGAGAACAAACTGATGTTGCCAGGTGGGAGGCTGGTGAGGGGAAGGGTATTATGAATGAAAACTGCTAGTTATAAAATTAGTGACAGGTATGTGAAGTACAGAATAGGCAATACAGCCAATAATACCATAATAACTATGTATGTGGTACAACCACTGTGGAAAACAGTATGGAGATATCTCAAAAAATTAAAAATGGACCTGCGTTTTGATCCTGTAACCTCACTTCTGGGGATATATCCAAAGGAACCCAAAACACTAGTTTGAAAGAACATAAGCACTCCTATAATCATTGCATTATTATTTACAGTCACCAAGATACGGAAGCAGCCCGTGTCCATCAGTAGATGAGTGGGTAAAACAACTATGGGACATTTACACAATAGAATGCTACTCAGCCATGAAAAAGAAAATTTTACCTTTGCGACAGTATGGAAGGACCTGGAGAACATTATGCTAAGTGAAATAAGCCAGTCAGAAAGAGACAAATACCACACGATTTCACTCACATGTGGAATCTGATGAACAAACTGAACTAAAAATCAAAACAGAGACAAACTCACAGATAGAGAGTAGATGACAGCTACTGAGAGGGGAGGTTAGGGGATGGAGGGAGTGAGCAAAAAGGAAAAAGGACTCATGGACAACAGTATGGTCACTGTAGGGCGGAGGGGGCAGGAGGGGGTTAAATGGTAATGAAAAAATTATAATGAAGAATTTTAAAAAACCAACCAAATAGGTATGGTGCCAGATGGGGACTAGACTTATCTCACGGTGATCACTTCATGAAGTATATAAATGTTCAATCACTGTTGAATGCCTGAAACTAATATATATTGTCTAGTAAATAAATTAAAGACAAAAGTTATTCATGCTAATATTTTATGTATATTTGGAGGGGTGATATAGTCAATAGGGTATGGTCAGGAATTTAAAAAAAAAGTCAGTTTCCAAGGCTTATACACACACTTACAATCTTAAGTCAATCGGCCCTCGTCCTCACAGGAGGAGAAATCTGATCAGTCTCCTAGATCTAAGGAGGGACAGCCTTCGTTTCTCCCGCAGGTGCTACCTACAAACAGCATCATCTTGTCAGGCACCTACCTTGCTTGTCTGATTTGGTTTGATCCCAGGCCCTCGAACCAACAGTGGAACTTTGATATCGAACTCGTACAGCTGCCTTTTGTCTATTGGCAAAGAAAACTGTCCTGAAAACAAAAGGCACAGGGTGAAGGTGGAGCCCACATGGAAGTGTCATGCGTATCTTCATTCATTTAATCAACAGCAAAACCAGAATGACTTTGTACCACTAATTATGGTGTTTAAACAAATTTACCTGGGTCTCATTACAACAAGGCAAATTTAGTAAATTCCTAGGGGAACTCCCTGGTCTACGATGGGACAATTCAGCCAAGAGAATGACAGGGAAGTACTGAAACACCGATACATAACCTCAACCTGATCGTAATCGAATGAGGTTTTTCTGAAAAATGCTAAATAAAGGGACAAAAACATTTATCCTGTTTTTCCTGAATAAACTGAATTTCAAGAAAACCAAAGAGTTGATGAGGGAAAGTTCTTCCTGCTAATAAATGCAAAAGGATGGAGATATGAAGTCAATATTGATTGACTTCTGAGGGAATAATGCACTTAAGCATCAATGGAAGCTTTAGCCACAAAAGGTTCACAAGACAGGGACTGACTGACACCACATGGGCCATCAATCAATGCTAACATCCCTAAATTGGGGCAACCAGACACCAAGGGCATCGGGAAATGATGCAACAGGAAGTACACAACAGGATCACCAAGAAAGCATCCTTGTTGAAATGTGAATCTCTTAAGACTCTAGATGTGACTACCAATCTATAGGAAAAGCCAAGTATAAATAAACAAGCCAACATGAAACAGCAATTAGCCAAAGCCAAAACATGGGATATTCTAAAGGACAAAAGACCAGTTTTTCCAGTAAGTCAGTGGCAACAAGAGCTTTATGAAACATAAAAACTAGACGTAGCATGTGGACTTTGTCTATATTCTGATACATAATAAACTAGTCAGATGCACAATCAAGTGTGGAATCACAATTTCTGGAGTCTCTTCAAAACCTTCTAGCTAAAAAAGAAAAACATAGGGAAGGTAGGAAGAATTCAAGACTGGCCACATGCAACTGAAAACTGAAACTGGGTAATGGTGTTATTGTATCAGTTTCTACTTCAAGTGCTTAAAAATATTCAGAAGAATACATTAAATGCCCAATGAGCCTGCTCTATAGAAGCAAGCTTCGGGTCAATTCCACTCAAGTTTGTGCAATTTATAGGTGAGAAAAGTAGAACACACTGGTTTTTAACTACAGAGGTCTAAGTAGAAAGGATGAAACTCAAAGACAGGACACTGACTTATGCTGCAGTTTTAAAAAGACAACAAAACAAAACACACACACACACACACACACACACACACAACGAATTTCATAATTTTGTAAAAAAGAGCTTTCCCAAGACAGCCTTCTCTCGATCTGTGTAAAACGTCTCGCCCCTATTCTCTAAGACCTATTTGTCCTTGTTATCTAGTTCAATTTCTTACCTCCATAAATCCTGCCTCTAAACCATCAAGCTAAACCATCTGCTCCTGACTCCTAGAACACCACGTAATGTAAAATATGACTCAGCAAATAATGAAACGCAGTCCCTCCATGTGGGAATGAGATGGCCCTTTAACCAGAGGGGTCCTGAGGGCAAAACCCTCCTTCTGGCTTCTAAACTGCCATAAAAGGACCAGAGCTCCCTGCTAGTGCTACTGGTTGGATGAAAAAGGAAAGGCACCTCACAAGGTCACAGGACACCTAAGCATGCCCCTTACCTGTGTGATAGCCATTATCAGAGGTATAAAAGATGTAAGTGTTGTTGAGCTCCCCATTGAACTCCAGTCTCTTGACCAGTTTCTCCACAAGGTCATCAACTGAGAGTAGAGTTTGCCACCTGGATGGGAACAGAGGGTGGCAATGGGACCTCAGAGACAAAGACTCAGGGTAACCTGCAAAACCTCAAAACCATTCTCCCCAAAATGGGAGAAATTTAATTTTAGAACACTTAGCTCAGATCAAATTTAACTGTTCCCAAATGAATGAGCTATTTTTTAAAAAGATTTTATTTATTTATTTATTTTTAGAGAGTGGAAGGGAGGGAGAAAGAGAGGGAGAAAAATATCAATGTGTGGTTGTCCCTCACATGTCCCCTACTGGAGACCTGGCCTGAAACCCAGGCATGTGTCCTAACTGGGAATCAAACCAGTGACCCTTTGGTTTGCAGTCCGGCGCTCAGTCCACTGAGCCGCACCAGTCAGGGCTGAATGAGGCTTTTTATAACCAGTTAGCTTTATTAATTATCACTGGTGATGAGAGTAGAGACAACTAGAAGGGCAAGCTGTCAACTCAGCACTGATTATTACAGAGTAATTCAAACAGAACTGTGCCCTAACAGTGGTTATGATTTAAACTAGGGGTTGGCAAACTATAGCAACCAGCCAAAGCTTGCCACTCTTTGTTTTTTGTTTGTTTTTATATTGTGGTAAAACACAAATAACATAAAATTTACCATCTTAAAAATTTTTAAGTGTACAAGTCAGTAATACTAAGTATATTCTTATAGTGAAACAGATTTCCAGGATTTTTTTCAGCTTACAAATCTGAAACGACCCACTAAATGACTGTCTCTTTTTATACACACATAAAGCTTTATCGGAACACAACCATGCTCACTCACTCACATACTGTCTGTGGCTGCTTTTGTACTTCAACAGCAGAGCTGAGCAGCTGCGACGGAGAACATGCGGTCTGCAAGCCTGTAATATTTGCTCTCTGGCCCTTTACAGAAAAAGTTTGCCAACCCCTTCCTAAACTATATACACTTTAAATAATGGATTTTTTAAAAAATTGACTTAAAAGAATTTCCTGGAAACTCCAGACAGCGAAGGTAAATATTTTGCTCTAGCCTAAGCCTTTGGGTCTTATGCAAACATTGGGTGAGTGATCTCTAACAAACTGACCTTTTCTTCAGATACAGGAAACTTAAAAAAAAAATCCAGGGGTGGAGATCGGAGGCAGGTGGGGAGGGCTGGGGGAGTGGGCTGGGATGGGGGTAAAGGGCAGAAAACTGTACTTGAACAACAGTTAAAATAAAATTTAAAAAAAAAGAAGGAAAAAAAAGAAAAAAAATCCAATGACTTCAGTTTGCAATGTTTTACCAAGTCATAAAAATGGATTAATCAGTCCTGGGATCCAAAAGTCATCTAACACATCCAAATGTAAACGAATCTTTGGCTGTTTCCAAGACAAGAAGACTGTCACCGCCCCCCTCAAAAAAAAAAAAAGAAAAAAAAAAAAAGAAAGAAAGAATCTCTCCCATCAATTTGTTTCCCTCTGATTTTGCCTCAATGATAACTATGTGGTACAGTTCCCTGTTCACAGGCTGATCTGTAGGGTTCGCAAAGACCACCTAGTTTGAAAAAGTAGCGGCTCTTACCTTTTTCTAAATGCATTATCTAAGAACTGTATTGAAGAATTAGTCATTGGGGTCTTGGCTTGCCTGATTAACCAGTGCTTGTTCTAAAATTTAAAAGAAAAAAAAAATGTTAACACCAAGTTGCCCAAGTAAACTGCTTTAGTAAATAATAAAAGGGATCATTTTGTACTTCAGTAAAGAGAAACTGGAATCTATTTAATAGCAACTTCAGACTTTCCCTCCTCTCCACTTCCCTCCCCTGCGTTCTTAAAAAAAACTTCCCGTACATTATCATTCACTGTTTACATTCTTCCTACCACTCTCTGAATGGCACTGGGCTCCTTTGTCAGTAGCATTAATAAGAGACATAGACAAAGATACTGGGAAACTACTGGCTAAAAGGAGCTTAAACTTTCAACTCTGAGTCTATGCTTTGGGTCTACTTCCCAACCTACAAAAGGGTAAACATTAACTTTACCTTCTTTCAAGTTTTGCCTAGTAAGTCAACATTTCATTATTCTCAATTTTCTTACCCAAGATATCATCTTAAACTGTTGGGAAAACCCTATCATAGCAATTTCCTAAACATCGTGTCCAAATCTGGAGGGTTCTTTTCATTTACATAAAAAAATCACAGTTTAAAAAAAACAAAAACATTCCCATACACCATTAACTATCTTCTTCCTCTTTGTTCTTAAAACCCTAAGCTGCTATCTTCCAAACTCTGGTCCTCAAAGTGGTCTTCAGTTAGTGTTGGAGAAATGCTATACAGCACATTGTCCTGTTGGATATTCACGTGAGAACATAGATAACTGAGAAATGCTGTCAGCAGAGTGACTTATTTAACCTGAAGTTTCTACACTTACTTGATCAGGGGAACTCCTATCAAATTTTTTTTTTTTTTGGAACACAGTTTGAGAATGGCCCTCTAGTTTAAAACTCGGCTCACTCAGTTTTAAAATCATACTTAACATGCTTACAATATTCCAAGCAACACACTACATGTTTCTATGTACTTTAATCCATACAGTAGCTGTGTGAAAACTGGAAGTTACCATCTTGCTCATTGCCAGGTCACTAAGCTAGAAGGTGGGAGCACTCAGTCAACTCCAAGAGTCATTCTTTCCACCACCTCACAAGCAATTAAGATTTCTGGGTAACAGGCATGAGGCATTGGAGGTCTTCTGCATTTGAACTGCCAATCCCTTGTGCCAGGGGATGGATAAGTAACTAACATATAAATATTTAGGTTGTGGCCCTTAATTACGGTATACTCCCTGCTCTGGCTCACTGCTCAACTTCTCTTCCCAATCATATTGCACTGCATCAGCCCTCCTCTTCCTGTGCCTCGGGCCTGGTGAAGGCTGCCCAAAGGAGGCTGCTGCAGGCCTGGCCCAGCCCCAGACGACATGTCTCAGCCACTGTCAGGAAGAAGTTTTCATCAGGACAGCCTGTAGTCAAGAAAGATGCCATCTCTTTAATATTCCCTCTGGATTCTCTAGCTGTTCACTGAATGTGTGGCAAGAACCTTATCTGTATTCCTGCAGCCAGTTTATACTATCTATCCTACTAGAGACAGGTGTAATTACCTTTAAAAGTTATGGAAAGAAAACCAACTACATAGTTCAAAGGCTCTGTGACAAGTATATTACACATTTAACTATATTGAGTATGGCCAAATCCAAGGATTAGAGGAGCTACCGTTCCATGGACGTTGAAGTTCTTGTTCCTTGGTGCAAAGACGTTCTGGAAGGTCTGCTGGTACTGGGGTGCGGCTGTCCAAGGCGAGTGAGGCGCTGGAGTGGAGATCATCATGAAGAATGGTTCAGAGTTGGACTTGTAGTCCAGGAAGTCCAAGGAGACATTAGCCTGACATATACAAAGATTTGTCATCTCCTACGCTACCCAACGGTTGAGGACTTGATAGATACACGTTCTCTGATGAACAGAAGGGACAGGGTCATACTAGCTTTGAACAAATCTCAGCACACAATCTATGTCAGTCAAATGACAAGCATGCTGTTGGAATAAGTATTTGGCTTTTAGGCAATACTTAAATTAAAAAACTGAAAAGCACACCGGTGTAAGAGGTAATTAAGACGTTGATGATTTTACAGGATCAAAAAACTGTTAGGCCTCACACTGGAAAGAAATAGTAATTTGGCCATTTTAGTATTAACTTACATTAATGCAACTTAGAGTGTACACATCTTGATGTCTTAAATAATATAAAAATACAGTCAATCTAATTCACAACAGTGGGAAAGGTGGATTAAATTACCTCAATCTCACAAAAATATGTAGAGAGCAGATATCATAAGTTATGTCCAAATAAATCACACCAGGTCTTTAATTGATATGGACTTACATTTGTCATTGGCTTATTTGGAGATGAAATACGAAAATGAAAGCATCCCATATACATATTATGTATTTAATTGTTCTAGTTGATTTACATCTTCATTTATTCCCAACACTAAACTCAAAGGGAACTGACTGCATCAGTGTGCTGTCACCACCCTGCCCACTCATTTCCTCCGGCCTTGTGGGAGGCCTGTGGCACTGCAACATGCCCGGCACACTTTGCCCAGTGGCCCCGACTCTGCACTCCTCCTGCCTGCGGCCTCTTTCCCGACCTGGACGGCTCACTCTCACCTACTTCAGGGCTGTGCTTAAATGTTCTCTAAGTGATCCCCATGCCCGGCCTCGGTTCTCTAACTGATCCTCATCTAACAATGTAATAAGTAAAGGTATACACACACACACACACACACACACACACACACACAATCTGCCACTAAAAAGTTACCTTTCACAGAATCAAGGCCTGTGCCCCATTTAGGGCCAAGTACCCACTACAGTGAGTGCTGAAACATTTGGTGAGGGAATGCTCCAGGGAGGGCTGTGATGAGAAACACCATAGACAGGGAAGTCCCAAATTCATCCCATTCTGGCATTTTTTATATATAAATACACAATACTGAAGAACTCCCATACCCTGGTTACCCCCACCCTCACGATGCAGCTGCCATCTTGTAGCTTGTGAGAAAAACTGGGGTCAAGAGTAGGAACCTTACAAAGCAAACCTCGTCAAGTGGTCTCTGCAGTCTCAGAGAGAGCCTTTGAAAAAGGGATTTGGTGCTGGAATTTCAAGAACATTATCTGAGCCTGGCTTATGTACTAAGAAAAACACTCTCAAGAGTTTTTAATCAGTTGGAAATAGTCTTTGACAGTTAGATTGAGTTATTCATTCATGTTACCCAGCACGAACAAATACAACCAAAGGTTTTCTCGGCAAAGTCTTTAATCAAATGTGAGCCAAACCTGCAAGGACAGAGTTTTAGTAACTCACCAAAACATCTGTCAGGTAGTCCATACTGTAGTTTTCACCATGCTTTCGTGCCTTCCCATTGATAGAGAGGGTATAATTATAGTATTTAGAATTCTTTTCCTATTACAGAGAGTAAAATAAAGTTTATTACGACATCAGCAAACAAAATGAAAGTCGAAAACCATGCTAGGCTAACCTATACTCTGTTTAAACAGTGATACGATATAAAAAAAGGTAATTACTCAAGTTACATTGAATTGGATTTTTTGACCAAGGTTTTAATGAACTCCTAGCACAGTTTCAATAACATGTCCTACTTAAACAAACAAACAAATAAAAAACAACAGGAGTGGATCAGGTAGAATAGCAAAATATGTTGCTAAACCCCCACAAAGGAATTACTCACAAATCAAAAGAATTTCCTTCAAGGACATAAAGCAGTCGATCATAAAAGCAAACCAAGTTATGTCAATATCAGAGCCTGATCATAAAGTAAACATACTTTGCACCTGTGGGGCTGTGTGTAACTGTCACTGAGTTCAACAATCACTTACCAAGGCATACCAGTAACTCCATCCCAGGGGAACGTGCTCCAACCCACCGGCATCTGGGGCTCCATACTGAAAACCAAGACAAGCAGGGCATCAGGAGGCCACAAAGAAACAGTAAACTTGTAGACTCTTGCAGATCAGTCCCTTTAACATGGCAGGTGCTAGTTTTCTCCAAACACATAAACCGGCAAAATATTAAAAATGTTATAGTCCTAGTAGCTTCTGAAGCAGGAGTTGGCAAACTATGGGCCAAATCTAGCCTACCAACTGTTTTGTATGGCCAGCAGATTAAGAATTTTTTCCTCCAACCATTAAAAAATACAAAGACCAATCAAAAGAATACTTTGTGATATGTGACAGCTACATGAAATAGAAATTTCAGTGATGATAAAGCTTTATTGGAACACTCACTAGTCTCCATAACGTCTATGGCTGCTTTCACGCTACAACGGTAGAGCTGAATGCTCACAACAGAGACGTACAGCTTACGAAGCCTCAACTATTCACCTCTGGCCCTTCGCAGAAAAAAACGCATGGCTGAGGCCACAGGGCTCATGTGCTGAACTACTGATGGCCTAGGCAGGGGTGTCAAACTCGGGGCCACGCCAGCCAGCCTCGCAGTTGCCTTCAAAGGGCTGAATGTAACTTTAGGACTGTATAAATGTAACTATTCCTGAACAGTTAAGTGAGAGCTCAGCACTGCCACCAGGTAGAAACAAGGTGCCGGGCTGGGTAAAACAAGATGGAGGGCCAGATTCTGCCCTCGGGACTTGTGCTTGCCACCAGTGCCTTAGACTGAATAGTCCGACTGACCCTGTGACTAACAACAGGGGATATAATGCAATTATGAGCTACTAGCCTATAATTTCAGTTGTCCTGCTGATGAAATCTACTTTTGGAGCTCAATTTTTCTGATGAGACGAGTCAGTGAAGAGACCACAGAATCATCCCATTCTATTTCAACAAAGTTTAATACTGCCCATTTAAGGCAGAATTTAATCCTTCAGAACTAAATCTTTGCCAATTTAAAGAATTTCTCCTAATTTTATACACACATTAGATGATCTTTAATATGCAAAGTAGTATAAGTTTTCTTTATGACCCAAAGCCTTAACCTAAGAACCTAGTATTCGTACTTATTTCTCATGATTCTTTTCAAATTGAGTCATCTTCCTTCAAACCCACAGGGCTGAAAATTCCCCTAATTATTTTGGGAAGGGGGAGAAGTAAAAGAAACTTCAGATCAGATATTAAGATCTCTAGCAAACACAGAGAAAATATGTAAGAAAATGTACTTCTCCTCTTTGTCCTGAATGCCCAATTTTATTGTAAAAGATAACCCCAAACCCTCTCAAGTATACTATTTCCTGTAAGCTCGACCTCTGACTAAAAGCTAAGGCCAGTGCGGTGGGTGTGAGGCCAGGAAACGTGGCCTTGGCAGGTCATGATGAGACATCTCCCCACACAGGCCCGAGAGGCCCAGCACATGTACCACTCAGCCACCTGCTTAAGTGGCCTGACTATCCCCGGCTCCGGGTACTTTCTCTTTACCACTGATCTGTCCACATTTTGTTCCCACTTTTCAGGTTAGGAAACAGATTAAGCACAAGCTGTTGTAATTCAGGAAAGATACTAAGAGGAAAATATTCTTCATTCTGACCCCAGTAAAGGGGAATTGGAAACAAAGAGAACATGACAGCCACATGACGAGCAGAAGTTAAAAGGGGAAGACGCCTCACACAGCAGCAGTCCTGGGATGGTTTTTCAACAAATGCTCTTGAGACTATTTAAGAGAAAAAAACCCCCTCAATACACATGATGTAAGTATGTTCATGTACGTTCCTATTTATGGGCTAGGATAAAACACTTGCCAAAAATCCCTTAATGCAACTTGAATGGATACTTATCAAAAAGCAATTAACATGAATTACATTAATTCACATTTAAAAAGCTGGGTTTTTTTTTAAGGAATAATGAGACCATTCAACATACCTCATTTAAGTATTTCCCCGCAAAAAAGGTTTGATAACCACACATTGATCTGAGAATTGCTGGGAAAGTATTTGGTTCTTGGATCTTCTGCCAAGACTTACTACTGCAGTTTCCCTCCAAAGTGTTGTTAACAACGTGATGATTATGTGGGTACTTCCCCGTCAGGATACTGGCACGGCTTGGGCAGCAAAGAGCACTTGGCACATACTATAAAGGAGACAGAAGCAAAAGGGACAGTTACACAAGAATGATGGATTTCTCATCGTTTCTAAAGAGAGTAAAGAAAGCTGCTCGATAGTACTCTAACTTCAAATTTCTAGTTTCCCACGGAATATTTTCTTTATGCATAACACACTTTTGAGTTGCTTTAAGTAACATAGTGGAGACAGTAAAGCAGATGAAACAAACCAAGAGAAGAGATTTGCTTTTAGCTGGTTTCTTTCTACAGGGTAACATGTTATTCTAACCTCACCTCAAAGAAATACTTACATGCAAGGAGCACAGCATGTGGTAGGAGCTAGGTCTTAACCAAAAATAAAGAATACTACTTGAATTTAATGTAGCTGAGAAGTACAGCCTCATTTTCAGGCTGATTTGTAGCTTTATATAATTCCTATATCACTTAATACATGGAAGACAGATTTTTTCTACTTTAATTATGTTTTTATTACCTACTGTCACCCATAGACTTACCCCTTTCTACCCAATAATATTTGTGTAACTTTTAATACACATCACCAAGGCATTTTTTAGAAGGGTGATACAACACTAGCTTGTACTTGCCACCAGCAGGGAAGGCTCGTTTGAGCACACCTCTGCATATTATCCCTTGTAAATACTTAGTATGTATTTGGCTTTTCATATTGGATTTGATGCTTTAAAACACTGGTGAGGATGAGCATTCTCCATATGAACATTGACCAACTGTGTTTATGTGAATGTTTGTTCATGTGCTTTGCACATTTTTTCATCCTGGGTGATTGTTGGCCTCTTGTTACATAAAATTTGAGTTAAGGAGGGATTCAATCCTATTGCAATACTTCCCATTATTTTGTGTTTGACTTTTGTTATTTTTACATTGGCAACTCTTTTAATTCTTTCCCTTTTTTGTTTTCTGACCTATTTTTTGGCCAATGCCACACTGTTTGCTGTATCTTCACATACATTTTAGTACCCTGCAGAGCAATTTCTTCCTCTAAAAAAAAATTACCCTAATTGTTCTAACCTACTTATTATTCCAGATAACTTTGGAATCACTTAATGCAGCATACAAAAATCTTATTGGGATTCTGATTAGAATAAACATTTTATAATCTTGTGTCTTCCTATAGAAAGCAATGTACATGTCTTCACAATAAGTATTTTTATTATAAAGTTCTGTAACTTTATTTATAAAGGTCTTAAATAACCATACTGGCCACCACCACCTATTCCTAGAGTATTTATTTTCCTGCTATAAAATGGGACTTCCCTCTCCCTCCCAGTATTTCTCTAAGTAATTATAGGAAGAAAGGTTTTTTTTAATTTTTCCATTTCTACCTTACTAAATTCTATTAAACAGTTTTCCAACAATTCTCCTGCTTTCTAGGTAGAAAATCCAACCAAGTGGAAATAATAATTTTGTCTTTTCCCAATAGTTTTACCTTTTAATTCCAAGACTTACACCAGTGACTAAACAGTTCAGAATAATGTTAAGCGAGAAGTATTACGCTTTTGTCTCATCCCTAACAGCAATGACCAAGTCTGTCACCTCAACCACAGGTGTGCTATTTGTTTGAAATATCCATCATAAGGATGTATTCTTCCAAAAGTTTAATAAATTACCAGGAAAGGATGCTAAAATCTCAGAGAATTTTCAAGCATCAACTGAAATAAACATATAATTGGCCTTCTTTCAACTACCGATTCCATGTTGGTGGACAATGTAACAACCACCACTAGGTCATACAGTCAGCCCTCTGTATCTGTGGGCTCTGCCACAGATTTGACCAACTGCAAACTGAAAATATTTGGAAAAGAAAAATTAAGTTGTTGCTGATGTAACCTCTGTAGTTAGATCTATCATGTGGTTGCATCCATACTGAACATGTACAGACCTTTTTCTTGTCATTATTCCCTAAACAATACAGTGTAACTACTATTTACATAGCATTTACATTATATTAAGTATTATAAGCAATCCGGAGATGATTTAAAGTATACAGGAATATGTGCACAGGTTACACGCAAATTACTATACCAATTCTTTTAAAGGACCTGAGCATCCACAGATTTGGTATCTGAGGGGTGGGGGTGCTAGGATGGCCCTGGAACCAATCCCTCAACAGATACCAAGGGATGATTCTATTTACTATAAGTCAGGCACCAACAGAAGTGCTTGTTTTACATGTATCAATTTGCTCAACCTCACAAAAACCCTGAGATAGGTTTCAGTACCTCCGTTTACAAATGTGGAAAACAAGGGCCAGAAAAGTTAGTAACTTGCCCAAGGTCACACAACTTGGAAAGAGGCAGAGAGCATTCAAAACCAGGCAATCTGGCTCTAGAGTCAGGGCTCTGAAGCACAGCACTACACTGCTGTTCAGTGGCTTTCTCAATATTAAGCTAGGTTACCTCTCCCTCGTGTGTGTACATGGTTCTTTAGTTTGTTAGTATTTTGAGTCTTTGAATCTATGTTTAAATACATATGTTTACGCTACACACACACACACACACATACACACAGTTGTTGCTGGTTTGGTTTTGCCGCTATGACCTTTCTCGTGGTTGGCTATGAGGGTTAACTGGGCTTTGTCAAGTGGCCTGCAGGCTGTCACCACAGAATGCTTACATACCATATATGTTATCTGTTTCTTACACTCCCTCTTCACACCTCAAACAGTCAGGTCTGAGATAAAATTCTCTGAGCTGCAGATCAGACTGGCTTAGAAAATAACTGCAGCTGATCTTCAATTGGTGATACACAGTATTTCAATTAACCGACTTTGTATCCCATTAAATAAAGTCCTTCCTTCATAGCAGGCATTTAACGAGAAAAAAAAAACCCACAGAAACTACCCAAAGAAACTGTTTCTTCTCAGAACGTATATACAAGTAAAGTCTAACAAAATTAAATGAGCTTCAAAACTTACCGCACTGGAGAAAGTCATCCCCATCTCTCCAATGAGAGCCTTGGTTTTCTTCAGCGGCGTCTGCAAGGTCAACAATTATCTGTTAAACTGTTTGTTCCAATAAACTACAAAACACAACCCAAAATTTGTGGGTTTTGCATCTTAACTTGACCTCTTATTCCCAACCAATCAGCTCCAGCTAATACTAAGAAACAGCCAAGAGAGGGATTTTGGAATGAAACAAATGGGCTTAGTCAGCTCTTCCCCACGCAAAGGTTCAGCATTTCATAACGCTTGCAGGAAGGGCAAGTTCACAGCGGATGGCTTTATTTTAGCAAGGCTGATGTGAATATAATGGAATTGTGTGCCCTTGTCTCATTTGTCACCAGCCCCCTTATGAGATAGGGCAGAAATATCTCCATTAACTCATTTTTAGAAGTAAGATGTGGGAAATCATATAACAGGAGCCTTCTACCTTTTAAAATAGTTGTAACACTTAGGTTCTGAAAGCCAGAGAGGCCCTGCAGCTCAGAGACTATCTCAAACGTCAGATATTTTAGTTGGTGGACCCAAGCCCAGACGCAGACTTTCAAATATAAACTCATGGTCCTCTGCATGAAACGAACCACCACCTCGGTAAGGACTTGAACCAGGTGATAAACAGGCATACACAGAACCCTGTCAAGCAAAAGACTAGTCAGAAATTACTTTGTTTATATCCTTGCTTTTTACCTTTTGTTTAAAATCTAAGACCCTGAATGGGGGGAAATGGGGACAACTGTAATTAAATAAAAAAATTAAAAAAAAAAAAAAAAAAAAAAAAAAAAAAAAAAAAAAAAAAAAAAAAAAAAAAAAAAAAACTTAGACCCTGACAAGTATAGAGAATAATTAATATCAAATCCTAGAGTGAGGGAAAAAATGTGAAGATGGTCATTTAAATATAAAGAAACAGAAATATGAATAAATAACCTTTATTCAGCAATAAAAAAACATCAAAAAGGCTCATTTTAGTTGTATTATGAGAGTAAGCCCAAATTGAATGCAGCTTTAAGTGTACTTTACTGTTTAATAGTTCCTTAAAGATAATCCAAATATATAACTGTGTTAATAAGACCCTCATTTTCAACATTATGTAAATTACTTTCCCCATTGTTTTACACAGTAGAAAACCTAAGGAAACCATAACCTCAAAAGGATGAGAAGTCTAACTTATTCAAGAGGACCTTTGATAATTTCATGAGTAGATGCGTAACAGGTCCCCAGGAAATGCTAGAGATATATGAGGCCTGTGGTAACCTTCAGAAGCAATGTCACCGGCCATAATCTCCCATAACACATCACTGGGTGCTACCCTCAGGTACAGAACACACTTGGCTGAATAAAACATTAGACGGAAGAAGAATGTGAGCTGTACTGAGGACATAGGGAGGAGAAATGAGAATGCAAAGTATAAGTGAGGAAAAGGAACATGTGAGTTGATTATATGGGACTTACTCATCTAATTGTCTGGTAAATATGCAGTTACTGAGGAATATCGGATTTACAGGGAGACTATACTGTATGATTATGGAATATTTGTTAAACATTTAATTTGTGCCAGGCACTAGTCTTGGCAACGGTGGACAAAAGATAGAAGGTCCCTGCTCTGATGATCTTTGTACTCTTGGGGAATTAAACAACTAACGGATAAATAAACAATCATTTTGGGCAGGGAAAAGTGCTATGAAGAGGATAAACCAGGATGATGTGCTTACAGCTGGTGGGAGGAAAGGTGGAAAATACTTCAGATGGCAGGTCAAGAATGGCCTCTTTCAGGAGCTAACCAGTGCTGAGAGTCACATGATAAGGAGTCAGCCACGCAAAAATCCAGGATAAGACGCTCATAGGAGTGAATAGCAAGTAGCAAGGCTGCGAGACAAGGAAAGAGGCACATGTGAGGGAAAGAAAAGCGGCCAGTGTGTCCGAAGCAGTGCGGTCACTGAAGTGGGGAATAGGATAAAACAAGGTCAGAGAGTTAGGCGGAAGACAGAGGATGATGCAGGGCTGCACAGGAATTGAGAGTGTAGTGCAAGAGACTTATTTTAATAACCATAATCATTAGACTACAAATAGTAGTACAAATGATAAGCATAATATCTGTGCTTGGTCCAGTAAGTCCCGATCAAGAGCCCACACTACACTGAAAATGGGTATGTGTGTCCATGCTAACTAACATGGATCCTTAAGATCTAAGCAAAGCTGGTGGCTGGTAAGGTTAACGCCATACAACATCCTCTACAAAGCAGCCAATCTTGTACTTACAAAGCAAAATCCTTTCCATATAAAGCCTAAGGAGGAGTCATTTATTTTCCTAGCTACCATGTACACCAGGGCTCGGAAATAAAGTTTTGACAATTCTGATAATTCTATAGCTAACTTTTCCTTTTTCAATGGAAAACCACTTTGTTTTAAGTGAAGCAAAGGCATGATGTGTTTAGTCTTCCCCTACATTTCATTATGGCTCCTTCCTTCACATCCTTGAAATTTTGAAAAAGTGACCAAATGTCACTTTTTCTAGAGTGAATGATTTTAAAAAGAGCAACCTGTGAAGAACAGTATGTCCATCACACCATAAATCACATTCAAATAAAATCAAGAAATAAATAGATAGGAACAGATCTCTGGAAGGGGGTGCCCTAAAAACAAAGTCTCACAGATGATACCCACAACAAATACAGTGAAATGTTAAAGGCAATGCTACCACATAAAAGACTGTTTCAGCCCTGGCTGGTGTGGCTCAGTGGTTTGAGTGCCCATCTGCAAACCAAAAGGTCACTGGTTCGATTCCCAGTCAGGGCACATGCCTGGGTTGTGGGCCAGGTCCCTGGTTGGGGGTGTGTGAGAGGCAACCAATCATGTTTCTCTCACACACTAATGTTTCTCTCCCTCTTTTTCTCTCCCCTTTCCCCTCTTTCTAAAAATAAATAAATAAAATCATTAAAAAAAAAAGACTATTTCAAAGATGAAAGATTCCATGTTAAACCACAACCATACAAGTGTTATAATCCTTTGTCCTGATTTAATCTGGGGGATTGACTACTATCTATTTTGCTAACTATGATGCCAACTCACAATCTTTTGGAGGGTCAGAAACCTCTCCCCCCCCCCCACAAAAATGAAGATGTAAAGTCTTCAAAGTACATACACAAAGTACTACAGAGTGTTAAGAAGTTCCATGACCCACTGGTGCTCCTGAATGTCACCTGAAGAACCTCTGATCTATGGTATAAGTAACTACGCTGACGTGGGTATGTGGAATGACATCTGCAAGTCAGTATTATCACTGTGTTTTCGAACAGGAGAAAAAGCATGGGGCTCGGAGATCATAAGACACGAGGCTTGGTCTCTCCTTCGCTATATGAACCTTGGCCAAGTTCCTCAACTCCCTTGAAATTTTAGTTTCCTCTTATTTAAGGTAAGGACAATACCCAGAGCAGAGGACTCCTGTCATGGCTGAAGCACGGGTATAGAACTCCTCACATTCTGGCTCCGAGCAGAATCTCAAATGCTGTTATTGTCTTAGGTCTTCCCCTTTAAGTCCTATTTCATAACTAGTCATAAGATATTCTGGAAAAGCCTATAAGAGAAGCCACAATTCTCCTGAGTTGGAGCACTAAATTCAACCTGTTCCCTCCATTCAATTTTGGCTCTTCTCTCCAGTATTAACTGACACCTATAAAAAAGAATCTGCTATGGTTTAAAGAAGCAAATGGGATTAGCACATTAAGGGGAAGAAACCTCAAATACAAACCTCATATACAAAGACGACATCTGTGGTCTACAAAAATTAAATTCTGAACAACACATCTTATATTTAAACAATGAATTCTGTTTTCAACAGACATGTGAAAGCTTTAGCTTTTAATTATGCTTTAATCACTATTATTAATTTTTAATAGAGGTGACTTGCTTTTTCTGGATAAAATACTTTTCAAGAACACAAAAGGTATTTTCTCTTCTTTTTTAGAACAACAAGTTTTGTGAGGAGGGTAAGTGTAGCTGTTGGAATGATGAAAAAAAACCCCAAAAATCCAGGAGGGCAATTAAGTCCAGACTCTTCAATGTCAACGCGGCTGAGTAGAAATTAAAAGGCAATGAAGCATAAGTGGCAGGAAGTGTGGAGTCAAAACGCAAGCATCTTAAACGTCAGCTAGAAAAGATTCTCATACTTTGAACACAGCTCTGAGTAAGAAATATTTTAATTTACAATGCAAAAAAACATGGATATGCTTATTTTTACTTCCTGTATCTCACAGATATTTTCTATTCTACACTATTCCACAGAAAAGTGAAAACGCTGGTAGTTACTCACTAAACTGATTTCACAACTCACTTATGGGCTGAAATCAGCAGGATGGACACTGAGCTAGGGCGTTACCACACAGTAAAAGTTAGGAACCTCTTGCCTGACTTGTTTTCATAATCTCAGCATTTTGCTGAAAGCAATGAGAACTGAAAGGAAGAGCACAATAAAGCATTGTGTTATTAGGCAATAAAGGCAAGCTACTTTTGGGGCTTGCATGAGTAGAGGTTTGGGTGGATACTCCTGAGGGTCATAATCTAAGATACAGGAGCAAAATTAACTCTGGGAAAAAAAAATGAAGTCTCACGACAACACTCACTTGATATAAAACAGAACACTTAGTATTCAATGCATCAGCCAGGTGTTCAATTAGGCTAATTGGATTTTCTTGATTCCTGTGCGGCAAAGCACACCCTGAATAGTTCAACAACCTACCTACCCGAGTAGTTCACTTCAGCACTTATTTTACAAATATCAGGCACAGACACTGTACTCAGGGACAAAGGCAGAGGTGGCCTAGGTCCTCACAAAGGGAGCTGGACTTGTCCTCTAATCCAAAAGATAATCAAGACTTGCACATTCTTAGCCAACACCTGCCGCTCATTGGTTCAGCCCATCCCTAACCGGCGTCCTCCTGTGTCTGTGGGGCTAGCACCGCAAACTCCGCAGCAGTGAAGTCCAGACTAGAAGCTTTGTGCAGCGCGTGTATGTGTCAATGTAGGAGAGGTGCCGGAGCGGGAAGAGGAAACGAGTCCTGAGGCTCCTCAGACCTGCGTCAAGGCCTGGCGTGGCAAAAGCAAACCTACAAGAGTCAAGGCAGCCAGTTTACGAGCGCGGGGCGAGGATGAGAAAAGAGGGGAAGAAACCAGGGAGTCCGAAAGATAGAGGGGCGGGGCAGAAACAGAGACAAGAGTTACCATGCCGCCGAGCACTTCGTCCTGGTCGTCGGTGAGGAGCAACACCACGTTGGGCCTCCGAGAGCCCGCCGCCACCCGGGAGACCCCCAGGCAGCAGCCCAGCAGAAGCAGTAGCGGTGCTAGGCTGCAGGAGAGCTGGTGACGCCGGGGCCCACCTGGGGCCAGAGGCAGAAGCCGCATGGCGGACAGGGCTCCGGGCAGGAGGCCCTCCGGACGGTGTGTTGGGACGCGCAGGTGGCTGAAGGGCGAGAGGCCGCAGGAAAAGAAGGTTGTACCGTGAAGGCCAGGAGCCGGAGTCAGGCGTTTTCTCCCCAGGCGCAATCACGTGAACCTGGCGGGGGCGGAGCATGCTGTGTGGTCACGAGGGCTGCCGCGGCGGGGTGGGGCTGCTGGGCGGGAGGGAGGGCCGCGAGCCGCGGGGAGGGGAACCCGGAAGTGGGCGGGGCTGGTGAAGAAAACCGCCCAACGCAGGATCCTGGCTTCCTTTAGGCTCTTGCTAAGGTTAGGTTCTGGTGGGACGTATTTCTGAGCCCGTGGTGCAAAAATTAACACGGAACGAAGATAAGATGAAAAGGAGGAGGGAATCAGCCGACAGCAATTAAGAGAAAGGACTATACCTACCAGTTAGTAAGATCAGTTAGTGGGCAAAGTCAGGGTTACCTTGATTAATCCCCAAAGCCAACGAACACTAATTGAGGACCCTTATATTTAATCGGTTTTAATTTTTTTTTGCGACTCAGTTCTTAAATTTGGAGCTGCATTCCAAGCCATCTCTGTATTCCCCATCTGTTAATAGTGGTTTAAACCAAATCAACAATTTGGGTATCCTGATAGCCTAATATTCTTCAGTGAATCTTCGACTATTTACCATACTGTTACTTGGTGCATTTTTGAAAGCCCTCTTAGAAGATGTTGGAGGATGTGTATTTTGAACAAAAACAAAACCCCTGAAACATCATGGTCATACAAATACATTAAGTACTCTTTAGGGGGAAAGTTCCATGAAACTAGGGCTCCAAAAATTGACGTGGTGACTCTGAGCAGTTCAACCATGCCCCTCTGCTGAAGTCTATGAAAACGAACACCCCTGGCAAGATGATCTGTCAAGCCTCATTTCCAACTCAGAACAACACGCCAAACGTCCTGGCTCCAACAAGGTGTATTTTCTCCAAGCTGGGTCATCCCACACAAACAAGTCCTTCAAAACTTGTGAAAGCACTATACCATAAGGTAAAAATAATTGTGGAAGTACTTCAAAATGTCATATATTCAACTCTAAGTCTTAGGCAAAAGAAGCGTTGCCCTAGTTTTCTACCTGGTGGCACATTCTGAGCCAGCGAGCCGGAAAGAGGATCCCATGTAGGACCAAGTTGAGTTGAGGGAACAGAGATTGAGTTTAGGGAGGCCGAGGCAGCTGGAAGTTGTGCGGCAAAGTTTGAAAGAGGAGGTAGCTGTGCAGATGAAAAGTTCCATAAATCTGCATAGATATCCTTCTGAGACTTTGCTGAACACCAGGGTGTGTGTGCATAAGATGAAGGCACCATGAAGTAAGACAGTGATTGACTAAGAAATAGTAATTCTCAAAGGAGGTGATGTTTGAAAACCAGCCAGTAGAGAAAATCTTCCTTAATCACAAGGGGCATTCAGTTGAGAACCCAGAAAGGTTACTCATTAGTAGTAGAGCTAAATAAAGTATCCTAAGTGAAAAAAGTACTGTACACCTATGATAACAAAGTTTAAATACATGTCTCAAAATATCAAGATGACCTGCAAGAATAATAACTTGCCTGCCAAAACAAGATCTCTACTCTTTAAGGGAAGACTACAAAATCTAAATACTCAGTAATGTGAAATTCACAGTGTCCTGCATCTAATAGAAAAATGGCTACACAGGCTCCCAAACAGGAGAATATGTCCAATAACCAGGAGAAAAATCAGTCAATAGAAACAGATAATAAATGACAGAGATGAGGGAATTAACAGATCAAGGTATTAAGACACCTGCTATAACCATTTGTCATAATATAGTTTAACCAGATCTAGACTGTCTGGGTATCCTACAGAACATCATATCCATCTGTCCAATTGATGACATCATGCTGATCCAGCAGGACGAACAAGAGGCATGCTGGAATCTTCGATATGACGCACGTTTGTTTTGGAGGGTGGGAAATAGACATTATGAAAATTCAGGAACTTGGCACTTCAGTAAAGGATTTTAGGGGTCCAAGATGTGCCAGGATGTTGCCTCCAGAGTAAAAACAAATTGCTATATCTTGTATTTTTTTTGCTACAAAGAAGGAAGCATGGTGTTTGGTAGACTTTTTTGGTCTTCTGTATGCAACCCATCCTAACTAGGAACACTGCCTCAGCCCATACAGAGTAGCTCCCTCTTTTCTGCAGTTTTACTTTCAGCAGTTTCAGTTACCAACAGTGAAACATGGTCAGCAAATGTTAAATGGAGAAGTCCATTCAATGGGGAAATAAACAATTCACAAGTTTTAAATTGTGTGCCATTCTGAGTAGCTTGAAATCTCACACCAGCCCCGCTTTGCCCCACATGAGGTGTGCATCCCTTTGACTAACTCACCAGTTAGCCATTTGGTAGTCGTCTTGGTTATCAGATCGACTGTTGAGGTTTTACAGTGCCTGTGTTCAAGTAACCCTAATTTTACTCAGTAATGGTTCCAAAGCAGAAGAGCAGTGATGCTGGCAATTTGGACATGCCAAAGAGAAGCCGTAAAGTGCTTCCTTTAAATGAAAAGGTGTGTATAGGAATAAACATAGAGATAGGGTTTGGTACTATTTCCAATTTCAGACATCCACTGGGGGTCTTGGAATATGTCATGCCCCCCCCCCCCGCCATAACAGGGGGACTACTATTCTGAGTGTTGTGAAAGGCTGCAAGCTTTGAGTGGTGCCTGGAGGAAAAAAGTGCTTTGTAGTAGACAGGGCTGGCCACATAATATGTGGGTTCTAGTGTGAAATAAAAGTGTGGGGCCCTTTGTTTTAAAAAAGCAGGAAAAAAGTACCATGGAAGATACTAAGATATAAGGCCTTTTCTTTTAAAAATATATTACTTTCAAAATTCATGTTACAGTGATATAACACCATAATCTTACAAAATGCAAAAATATTCTGGTGTTATAATTTATATAATATAACTAATGGCACGATATTAATGTGATATCTTGATTGATTATGTGTTTTTTCTGATTTGCTTTCCTGCAAAGTTATTTCTTAGGCCAACAAAACATACTTTTAGCAACTTCATATTTTTTAACAATTTTTATTAACTGATTTTAGAGAGAGCAAGAGGAAGAGAAAGAGAGATAGAGAGGAAGACAGAAAGAAAGAAATATCAATATGTTGTTCCACTTATTTATGCACTCATTGGTGGATTCTTGTATGTGCCCTGACCAGGGATTGAACCCACAACCTTGATGTATCTGGACAACACCCTACCTAATCAGGTCTTACAATATCATTTTTAACTGATATAATTGAAAGCAGTGTCAGTTGCCCTGGCAAATACATTATTGCCAATCATTTTTTAAAAGTCCTTACCAGAGGATATATTTATTGATTTTAGAGAGAGGAAGGAGGGGGGAGAGGGAGAAGGGGAGAGAGAAAAACATCCATTGGTTGCCTCCCACTGGGGATCGAACTTGCAACCCAGGTTTGTGCCCTGTTGCAGATGGAACATACAAACAATTGGTGCACAGGACGATGCTTCAACCAACTGATCCTCTTGGCCAGGGCTCAGAGTCCCTGTTTATGCATTCTGTCACAGCATCTTCAATTGCAAGGAAAATTAATTTTAAATTATTTTTATCATTAACAATTGGCTCATCAGGAGCTTCGTATGAAAATAATGTTCTTTTCCATCAAATGTGACAATCTTTAATTTCTATCTATAAGCTTATGGATATTTGATTTGTCATGTTGCCTAAGTTTTCAAACTCTGAAGAATTCTAATAATTCTCTGATATGCTTTGTTACAATGTCCACATGTGTGTTTTGGGGGGAGTAATAATTTATCAATGCAGTGTATTGCCTGAAAACTGGCAGTTCCTCTCCCAGCTCTCAAAAATTTGTGCAAATGTTGCAAAAATGGGATTTGGGAACAGACAGGCAAGCTATACCCCCACAGAGGTCCCAACCCTGGCATTATGTAGAGTCCCTTTTCTTTCTACCACTGCTGCTAACTGCTGCTTCTCTACTGCTCTCTCCACTGCTGCTGGGCTCTGGGCTTTGCCTTGAGGCCCCAAAGCTCCCTGGACTGCCCTGAGGCATGGACATGTGACAGTTCTTTGATGTCTGTCTTCTGCCTGCTGTATCCCCTGACCTGGTTTATCTCCTCTGCTTAGGCTATGTTCCTTACCATTGGTCTTCACTTAGAAAATACAAAGTTCAAAGATAAAATTGTTAATAATTTCAGGATGGTGACAGCAAAACATTAAGCCAAATGTGGAGACCTGAGAGTAAGGCTCTGTGCAAGTGCTGAGGTCACATCTTAAAAGTCTGTCCTAGTGGTCGGTCCAGCTTGCGACACAAGTAACTTTTTGGCATGGGCCACATGCTCTGGAAGACTCTTAAGATATTCTGGGTGTCAGTAGTGGGAAAAGATGCAGTGTTGAATAAGCCCCAATAGGAAAATCACAATGCAGGTTTTTGAGTAGGGTCATGCTATCTAGAGCAGGAATTACATTTTTTTTTGGAAACACAGCTCTAAGTGTACTGGGCCCTGATAGAGATGGAACTCTTGAGTGTGAGGCACCAAATGATCATGCTTCCTGAGCTATCCATCATGAGTTGGGTACTCTTGGACCCACCAAGTCACAAAGTTGGTCAGATACGCAGTAAACCTACATAAGATGAAATGGTACATCCAGAACGAAGCATGAGCAAGGCCAGAGGGCACCTAAAACAAGTGCACGAAGAAGTAGCCCAGACTCCTATATTGATCATTAGGGTTACCTCAGCACCCCTTGCTCAGCTCACACCTAGGGCACTCCATGACCAGCTGATGGAGGAGGAGGAAGTCTGAGCTTGGTTTATGCATAGAACAGCTTGGTATATGGGTGCAAAATGGACATGGACCATGGTTGCATGACAGCCTAACTCAGGGTTGGCCTTGAATAACAGAGGTGAGAGAAAAACATCGTAATTGTTAGAGCTTTGGTTGGTGCATATGACTATCCAGTTTGTAGGGAAGAGAAGTGGTCTGAGGTTAGAATATATACATGGACTCATTGGCAGCAGTGAATGGCCTTGGATGACTTGGTGATGAGCCAGGCAGGAAAATGACTAGAAGGTTGGAAATAGGGAGTTCTGGGGTAGAGCCATGGGAATGGACATATAGGAAAAGGCACAACTGTGAAGGTCTTCATATGACATGTTCACCCTCACCAGAAAGCATTCATCATGGAAGAGGCACTAAACAATAAATTAGACAAAATAGCTCAGCCAGTTGTTAGCCAGTCTTTGTTAGTGGCTACCTAAGTGCTGGCATGAAGACCCTTCACTTACTCTAAAAAAATGTCACTTGAGTACAGGAGAAAGATCAGAATTTCCATTTCTGTCTGATAGGCATTGAGCAATCACAACTTTTCTTCTTTACTATTGCAAAGGAAAGGTGATATTCTGTTATTTTGAAATCTTGTATAATAAATATTAAGTGTAATTAAAAGATTTCTGAAGTTCCTCAAAGCACTCATATTTTATGACTTAAATGTCATTCAACATTAATAACTCTTATTTGACCATCTATTATGCATTACTATGTGTTTCCTAAGGTCTGTCTAAGGCTTGGTAGCTTTTACAAGTACTAAAATCCTGTTTTTAACCTCTCATCACAACTTTTGAGTTGAAAAAATAAAAGCCTTCTTCATGTATAGTTATTAAACTGAAAATAGATTTAATTGTATTCCAAGCATGTAAATTGTAATGAGCAGCTCTTACGAGCAACAGTGAGCTGCCATGAGAAGAAGCTGAAACCCAGCAATGACCTCTTGCATTTCTCTTGTGACTTGGCAATGAATAATCCTTGAAAGATTAAAGCAAAAGGTTAACCACCAGGTTTTACAAACCAGCCATTCCAAGAATAATCAAAGCTTTTGTCATAGCAGTTCAGTCTTTATGTGTGTGTCTGCACATGCTGAAAAATTATTAAATTATGAAAAATGTTGAGAATCTTGTTAAAGTAGTTTTATATTGTATAATGGGTGTCAGAAGGTTGTTGGTATGACTCTGATACAGGTTTGGAAATAAATTGAATGTTCACAGTCTGTAGGTTGTACACTAGACTTACATAGATTGCATTTGATAGACTATAGTAAATTGTACTCAACTTCAAGATAGATTCTTCTTAGCTTCTTGTAAATATAATGCAGTATTGGACCTTGTATTGTTATAAAATAGGTAGTACAGTTATTTAAATATTAAAACTAAAGTTCCAAGAAAATTAAAATACTGATCATTATCAGTAGCATAATTAACCATAGTAAATTTAATTTTAGCTATTATCTTTATTTTTAATTATATTTTATTGATTATGCTAGTACAGTTGTCCCACATTTTCCCCCTTTACCTCCCTCCACCTCCCACTCCCTCAGGCAATCCCCATACCATTGTTCATGTCCATGGGTTATGTGTATAATTTCTTTGGCTTCTCCATTTCCTGTACTGTACTTTACATCCCCATGGCTATTCTGCAACTACCTATTTGAACTTCTTAATCCCTTTACCTCTTCATCCATTCCCCCACATCCCCTTCCTATCTGGCAACCATCAAAACG
Organism: Tonatia bakeri; assembly: GCA_004024845.1. Lineage (NCBI taxonomy): Eukaryota > Metazoa > Chordata > Mammalia > Chiroptera > Phyllostomidae > Tonatia > Tonatia bakeri. The sequence continues at coordinate 26,635 of PVIA01009309.1, forward strand.
TTCTCCATATCCTTGATTCTGTCTCTGTTCTTCTCATTTGCTTAGTTTATTTTCAGATTTAATTGTTGAGAGATACATATTTATTACCATGTTATTGTTCATAGTTGTGATCTTCTTTTTCTTTAATAAGTCCCTTTAACATTTCATATAATAATGGTTTGGGATGATGAACTTATTTAGTTTTTTCTTGTCTGGGAAACTCTTTACCTGACCTTTGATTCTAAATGATATCTTTGCTGGGTAGAACAATCTTGGCTATAGATTTCTGCTTTTCATGACTTTGAATATTTCTTGCCATTCCTTTTAGCCTGCAAAGTTTCTTTTGAGAAATCAGCTGATAGTCTAATGAGGATTCCTCTGTAGGTAACTAACTGCTTTTCTCTTGCTGCTTTTAAGATTCTGTCTTTATCTGTAACCTTTGGTGTTTAAGTATGATGTGTCTTGGAGCGGGTCTCTTTGCATCTGTCTTATTTGGGACTGTCTGTGCTTCCAGGATTTGAATGTCTATTTCCTTCCCCAAATTAAGGAGGTTTTCTTCCATTGTTTTTTCAAATAGATTTCCAATTCCTTGCTCTTTCTCTTTTCCTTCTGGCACCCCTATGATGCAAATATTGGACTGCTTGAAGTTGTCCCAGGGGCTGCTTACACTGTTCTTGTTTTTGGATTCTTTTTTCTTCTTGCTCTGATTGGTTGTATTTTGTATCCTTATGTTCCAAATCATTGATTGGATTCTTGGCTTTATTCACTCTACTGTTGTTTCCCTGTAAATTGTTCTTTATTTCAATTAGTGTATCCTTTGTTTCTGACTGGATCTTTTCTATGCTGTTGAGGTCCTGTGTAGGTTCCTTCAGCATGCATATAACCAGTGATTTGAACTCTCATCTGATAGATTGCTTTTCTCCATTTTGTTTAGTTCTTTCTCTGGAGTTTTGATCTGTTCTTTCATTTGGGCCATGTTTCTTTGTATGCTCATTTTGACAGCTTTCCTGTGTTTATTTCTATGTATTAGTTAGAGCTGCTGTGACTCCTTGTCTTGGTAGCATGGCCTAATATAGTAGGTATCCTGAAGGGTCCAGTGGCACAGCCTCGCCTATCATCCAAGCTGGGTACTTGCGGTATGCCCTTCATGTGGGCTGAGTACACCCTCCTCTTGTAGTTGAGCTTTGGTTGGTGTTGGAAGATGAATGGGAGGGATTTACACAGGCCAGTCAGCTGCAAGGACTGTCTGTGACTACTGACCTCCGACCTCCACCCTCCTTGGAGGATCATCTGTTCAGGGGCAAGGTGGTGGTGCTCTCCTGTGGTCTGTAGCTGTCCACTGCGTGTGCAAGCCCTAGGGTTTCCTGGATGGTGCAGGCCAACATCAACCTCTACCTGTGTTTTGCCTGGGGCCACCCTGCCTGAGCTACAAAACAATCTGAGATGGCTGCTACTTGTGCTGGGCTTGGAAATTTCCAGGCAAAGTCAAGTTGTGAATCTAGGCTGACTGCTGCTAGAGATTGGCCTGGGGCCACTTAGCAAGAGGTATCGGGGCTGGGGGCTCACTGAGGCCAGCTTTTGCTTGTTTGAGAGGACTTAGGAAGTTGTGAAGCATGAGCCAAGACCAGCCACTCATTTGGAAAAAACACTGTTAAAAGGTCTAAGTTGGGTGAGACAAACTCTCAGGGGATCTCCAGGGGGTGAGGGAGCAAACAGTGTTAGCCAGGTTGGAGTCAGAGATATGGCACCAGCCGCTGGTTCTGTGGGTCTGTTGGGGGAGGGTTCAGAAAAGGGACAATGGTCTCTTCCCGCCTTTCTGTCTGGAAGAAAGCTGTCTCCCAGCTCTTGCCCTGATGCCAGACACTTCATTTCCTTCCTGTATGCCTCTGGTGCCTTTCAAGCTGCTACCCTGGTGCCAGAGGTCAGAGGGAGTGAGTCTTAGTAAGTCTGTGTGTGGGTTCTTGAAGGAACTGCTTTGGACTCCAGAAATTTCTTCCATGATTCAGTCCCTGCTGGTTTTTGCAGCCAGAAGTTATAGGGACTTAGCTTCCTGGCATTGGAACCCTGGGTTGGTGGGCCTGGTGTGGGGCTGGGACTCCTGGCTTCCAAAAGATCTCTTCTGAATTTTTATCTACCACATGTGGATGTGGGAACAGCCCAATCTGCGACTCCACCCCTCCTACCAGTCTGGATGGATGTGGTTTCTTTAATTCTGTAGTTGTCAGAATTAAATTCAACTCAATTTCTGATGGTTCTGAGAGATAGTTGTTCTGGAATTAAGCTGTAATTTTGATGTGGTTGTGTGGGGAGGCAAGCCATATTTACCCGTGTCACCATCTTAGTTATTATCTTTAGTCATGATCAGTTTGAAATCATGTTCTATTAGATCAATGGTTCTCTCTTATATCCTTCCAGTCACCAGGTAGTGTTGGGGTCCACTCTGCCTGGTCTCAGGAAGCTGTAACCCCCTGTGACTTAGGCTGGGTGAGAGATCTCCAGACTAGGAGCCACTAAGGAGACGAAAACTTATTTCCCTGGCATGAATGCTACCTGCTTTGTGCCTGGCCTCCTATGCTTGATCAGTTAGCCAATGATGGGTAAGATTTCCCATGGGGGGAATCGCCTAAGACAGGCATGATCACAAGGAGGCCTCAGGGAAGAGATTCGGGGCTGTGGAAATGAAGGGGTGATTGACATCAACCCCTGCCCCCTTGGCTTTGTCAAAGTCTGAGTCCTTGTTCTTAGATGTGAGAAATCCAAGTCTCCTGGCTGCCTCTGTCTCCTGCCCAACTCAGGCCTGCGGAAAACAGCAAGGGCGGTGCAGTCCAGACCAGAGTTGGCAGAGCCCAGGGGTAATCAGGCCTGGGACATAGAATATGCAAGATCCTGTAAGATCTGCTTGCTGGAGGATGTTATTAAATTAGAATTTGAAGGCACAGAAGGAAATCAAAACTAACCCTTTGGGTCCTGTAGTCCTTTCAAATGATAAAACTCCAAACTTTGCCCAGAATCACAGCAGGAGTTCTGTCAGCACCTTTGAAAATTACCTATTCCTTTTAATCTTTTCTGCCAAACTGTGAACCCCCAAACTGAGTCTGTATTCTTAATAGAAAGCCTTCTCAGGTGGGGGCTTGAGACGCTCTCCACTAGAGAGAGTGGCCGTTTAGTTAGTCCCTATTTCCCTACAGGACCCGGTTGTCTCCGTGTATTTCTCTTGTTTCGATGAGCATCCGCAGCAGGGATGGACACTGCTGGCCAGTATCAACCACAAGGTAGCAGTAATGCAGTGTGCAAAAATAGGCTTCTGTTTGGTACTTCTAGGATTCTATTTAATGGAATGCACTTTTCTTAGGAAAGTTGGCAATTGGTTGGTTATCTCTAGTTTTCATTTTATTAATTCAGTTATAATCAATTCAGCAGATATTTATGAGTACCTGCAATGTGACAGAGATTGTTCTGGGTGACAGGCATATGTCAGTAAACAAAACAGACAAATATTTCTGCCTTCAGGTGGTTATGTTTTACTGGTGTGAAAGTCCATATAGTTGTGTAAGTCCTCCTAGAACTGAATCTCTGTTGCCAGCCTGTTGTCTGTGTGACTTAAAACACCTGTCTGGTGAATAATTACTCTTTTGAAAACTGGGACATTCATTTCCTAAGGAAACGGTTGTTGAAGAGCCACCTGTTAGAACTCCTGCTGTCTGTATATTCTACAATTATGAGCCGCTATCCTGCAAATTTCTGTCTTGTTGGATGAGAATTACCCAGAACTATTTACAGCTAAACTGGCCAAGTTGAGGCTCCTTTGAAAACCCCAAGTTAGTTTATCTGCCCAGTCAATTAGAAAAAGGCTATAGGTTGGGCGGAGGGATGATGAGGGGAAAATGGAGACAACTGCACTTGAACAACAATAAAAATATTCAAAAGGAAAAGAAAAAGAGAAAGACTATAGAACTAAGAAGTGACCCCAATCTCAGCCCCTAATGGAAGAACATATGCTATTGGCTGAAGCAATTGGAGATTTAAAAGATAACATGGAACCAGATCATTTAGTTGTTTGATAAAATAGAAAGAAAATTGTGAGAACAAGGCTATAAAGTTGACTTTAAAAGAAACTTATGGGTAGGTCCCAAAGACCAACCACTCCCCTCTGATAGCATACAACATCACATATTACAATATGTATATGGCTTAACTCACTGGAATACTGATAAAATGGTTTTATAGGGGACAGTAATACTACTGGAAGTCATTTCCATGGATAGCTTTCCAGGCAAACCCCAAACACCAAATCTTTCCAAAGCACAACCCTGGAAAGCCCATTCATACCTCTGTTGGGCATTTTCCCTTGTCATTAGGACCCTTTAAAGCTTGGCAAATGGACTTTATTCAGTTACCTTCTTCTCAGGAGTACAAATATGTGTTATTAATGATTTGTATATTTTCTCATTGTGTGCAAGCATTCTCATGTGGCAGAGCCACAGCCTCAACCATAAATTCCTTGGGGAATCCCCTCAGAGCTCCATAGTGACTGGAGAACTGATTTTCACAAGACAAGCTGTACAATCTATTTGTAAGATCTGGCTGACTTTACATTTCTATTGTGTTTATCGTCCCCAGTTCTCTGGTCTAATAGGTCATCAAAATTCAATTGGCAAAATCCACGGAGTCTTTTAATCTGCTTTGGTCTAGAGCCCTTCCCTTGGTATTGCTCAACCTAAGATCTGCTCCCTTTGGCAAGCATAGATTGTCTCCTTTTGAAATTATTACTTGGAGACCTGTGAGATTAGATCAAGTTATGTATGAACCTGCACTGCTGAAATGAGAGACCTCCTGTTTACTGCAAAAAACTTATAAGGGCTCTATGACTCCCACACATAGAGCAATCTCTCCATGGCTTGCTCCTGGGAGGCAAAGATCTACAATCATGATCTCTAACCTGGAGATTATATCTATTGGAAATGCCATCTCCATAAAAATGCCCTTCAGTCCTAATGGAAAGGGCCATATAAGGTATTGTTAACTAACCCTTGTGCTGCTAAACTTAAAGGTTTTGACTCACAGATTCATGTTTCTCATTTAAAAAGGACACCCACACCTGAGTGGTCATCTCAGCCTACTGAAGCTCTTAGGCTGAAAATCTCTGAATAACCCAAGATCACCATTAGAATTTTTATCCTCTGGTTGAAGCAGAAGTCGCCTGATGTAGATGGCTCTCCCAAGGCCTTGGGCCAGGCCAGTCCGTTGTATATGATTCCACACAGCAACCCTTGTGCTGACTGTTCTTCCCTTCCAGCACCTCTGTTTCATTTACCGATTGTGTAGCTATCACCACCTTTTTTGTTTTTGCCTGAACGAAACTCTTGAGAAAAACATTCTTCCTTTTCGTAGCTCTTGAGTCTGACTTCAGGATGAACATGTTCAGATTCTTGTGTCTGCTTACTGCAGTGACTGTTCTCATGGTCCTTCAACACCCTTTCGCACCTGCTGTCCAAGGATTACCCAACAGTACTAATTTAACTGCCTGTTGGATATGCAACTGAGCTAACAATACTTGCGATGAACTAGAATTCATGGCTTGGCCCTTAAGCCTTGAAAGCTTACAAAACCTAACCGGACATAACTCCAGATTTAAAGTCCTTTCTAATTCTCAAACCTCAAAAAATGTTGATGGAACATATGGTTTTCCTGTAGCCAGATCCATTCATAAGGTCCCCCCAACCCCCTAAGGAATACCCATAAATACAGTCTGGATTCTTACTGATAACTTGCTTATTTGTTTTGAAAATATAAATGGTTCAGACATACTATTGGGTCTTTGTCCCCTTAAACATGCGTAACTACATTCTCTTGTATAACTCAAACAACTGTGAGTTCACAACTCCATAGACTTTAAGTAATCACAATGTTACTCCTTATGGTGGCTCTCTAGTGCTGGAAAATTCAAAGAATAATGCCACTCACTTTTGGACTTTTTCAAAACTGAACTTTGAACTGGGTGAAACCAAATGGCTACATCCTGATACAGTTTCTGGAAGTGGCTTTGCATCACAAACTCCCTATTAAAAAAAAAAAAAAATTTGCCCTGGCTGGTGTGGCTCAATGGATTGAGCTCCAGCCTGCAAACCAAAGGGTTGCTGGTTCGATTCCCAGTCAGGGCACATTCCTGAGTTGCTGGCCAGGTCAGGTCCCCAGTAGGGGGCATGTGAGAGGCAATCACATACTGATGTTTCTGTCCTCTTTCTTCCTCCCTTCCCCTCTGTCTAAAATAAATAATCTTAAAAAATACATTTTTCACCTAGAAATGGACATAAACAATAAATCATAGGTTGCAATAATGTATGTTGGCTTGCCAGCCCCAATCACAGCTCTTTCAAAGCAATTTATGTAATGCTTTTGAAAGCCTTCCTTTTTTTTGTCTTTATAAACTGTCTCTTCCCCCCACCTCAGAAAACATTGGATTTCTACCCAAATCTGTGACTTCTAGATTTGCAATTCCTAATACCCCCAAATAAAAGTTTTGTTTGTCTTGTCCTGGGTGGTATAGTTCAGTGGACTGAGCATCAGACTGCAGGAAGGCAAACCAAAAGGCTGCTGGTTTGATTCCCATCAGGGTACGTGCCTGGGTTGGAGGCCAGATCCCCAGTAGGGGGCAATCGAGAGGCAACTGATCAGTGCATCTCTCAGAAACCCCAACTTTTGTTTGCTTTGCAGTTCTTAGTCAAAACGGATTGACACTGGCAGACGACATAATAAGATAAATCAGTAGATGATACAGTATGTTGGGCAGTGGTGAGTATTATGGGGAGGAAGAGAACAAGGAGCGGGGATAAGGGCGTACTGGGAAGGAATAAGGGAATACATACATGGTGGTATTTGGGGGAAGATCATTCTAACATGTGCAATTTGCTTGAATTTGCTTTTCTTATTTTGCCAATTTCCTCTCCTTAGGCAATTTGATAATGATGGAGAATGGGACATAATTTTCAAGTTCTGATTAATTTGTTGTAGAAATGTTGACTGTCAGTGACCTGCTGTTTTTCCTGGTCTTTTTCACCATTCCCTTTAGCTCATATTGAGTTTTTTTGTCCATAGGTCTTGATAGAGATACCATAGATGAGGACGGTGCTGAAGACTGGCAGTCACATCTCCTGCTGGGCTGAGACAGAGAGAAAGGGCTGGGCAGTCAACTGAGAAAAGGGATCCGATTTCAGTGTTTCCCTTCTTAATACAAGTCCTCTTGTTGCAAACTTGGGCATATGAAGGAAGGCTCCCAGGACCCTACTCAATGCCAGAGACGGCAGGGGAAAAACCTTAAAAAGAAAACCATAACAAAATAAGTAATCCTATTCCTTTTATTTCATACATTTTTTAAAATTAAATGGATATAGTAGTAGTTAATGCAGTTATACAATATTTCTAGTATAATTTTAAATTACAGATACCTAAGGGAAAAGTTCTAAAACTTCCACTTTCCTTACATAAACTCCAATTTCAAAAAGGGTCCTACTGTTCTGACTCCATGTTTACGTGTGTTGTGGGGGTGGTGCGGAGGGACTCCAGGTTTCCACCCGGAGGCCAAGGCTCTGTTCTAAAAGTGCCTTGAAAAGTAAGATGTGTGCTGAGCGAACATCTAGCACCACCATTGTTCACTAGGTGCACAGTTGCTTCTTTTCGAAATTCGGCAAGCACTTAATGGCATTAGGAAGCACGCACCTGTTCATCCATAATGAAAGCTAGACCTTGGCTTTAAGAAAAGTTTGGTTTATTCTTCTTTGTGAATGGGCAGTTACTTAAACTCTGTGCCTCAGTTCCCTCATCTGAAAAGTGAGGATAAAACAGTACTTGCCGTATTTTGCCCACGTTTTGTACTCATTCCATGTGGAATTGTTATGCCCACGGCATGTCATCATTATACCCATGTGTGATGCGCGTCCTTACTTTTCTCTCACAAATTTTGGCAAAACCGTGTGCATTACACATGGCAAATACGGTGCCTTTGTAACTGCATAATGGTGTTAATTTGTGGTAATTATTTCACAATACATAAAATATGAATTAGTATGTTGTACACCTGAAACTAATAATGTAATATGTCAATTTTACCTCAATTAAAAAAACAACAACCCTGCTTTATAGGGTTAAAGTGAGATGGTGCCCCGGGGTTCCATTTAAAAAGAACAGTGCCTAGCACAAAAACACTAAAAACGCTGACAATTATAACTAAATTTGCAACACTATCTACAGTGGAGGGGTACCTCGGAGTTCTTCTGTTGAGGACTCTGTAAACAGACATCCCTAGGGACACCAGGTAAAGTTTTGGGCAGACTGTGAGCACCAGCTACATCGCTTTATTAGTTTGGTCGTCTCGTGGGCGTTTACTAAACCCTCGTTCTCTCGACGGTCTTGTGTCAGGAAATTAGTTGACTTTCATCCAGTACTTTCTCTTTCACTGACGGTCACAGCTTTATTACATCTCAAGTACATGCTAGGGCTTCCGAAAAGTCATTGTCAGCAACTACACTAGGAACAGCTCGAAGGGCGCCTGGGTCTGGTGGGAAGGTGACGCGGGCTGGGAGTCGGGCCCCCGGATTGTGAAGAAGGGGGCCCCCCGGCCGCTGCCTGTATTGATTGGCGTCCAGAACACAGCGGGGCATTATTTCTAGCCGGTGGCTGAAGACGCTGCAGGAATTGTTCCCATTTTGAATTAATCACGTGCTTAAAAGTGAAGGTGGCAGCGGCCAGAGCGCCCTTCCCCCTCCGGCCGAAATCGGGCCTCACCTGTTGCAGGTGTCCCCAAGTAGTCCCGCGGCGTGGCCACGCCGCTCTGCGCGCCGCTCCGGGCCCAGGGGCGGTGACTCTGACGCCGGGGCGGGGAGGTCCGACGCCCGGGGGATCCGGAGCCCCCTGGCGCAGCGCCGGGCGAGGGCACCCCGCGTGGAGAGGCCGCGCCTCCTCCCGGAACTGGCGGGCGCGGCGGGGCAGGAGCTGTGGCAGCAGGGCCGCCGCGCGCACGGGGCCATGGAGGTCCTTCCCGCAGGCGGAGGCCGGGTCCTGCGCGCAGAGCCCGAGGCGAGGCCGGAGGACGTCGCGGAGGAAGTGGTTCCTGAAGTGCCCGGGGCTCCATCCCTGCGGGGGGCGCTCCCGGGCTCCCAGGATTCTTGGGAGGGCGAGGAGGACCCGGAGCCCGCAGAGCCGCGCGGTGGTCGGACGAGCCGCACGGCGTCCTTGGTGAGCGGGCTGCTCACCGAGCTCTACAGCTGCACCGAGGAAGAGGAGGGGGCCGGCGGGGGCCGAGGGCCCGCGGCCCGAGACAGCCTCGACAGCTCCACCGAGGCCTCCGGCTCCGACGTGGTTCTGGGCGGGCGCGGCGGCGCGGGGGGCTCCAGCGCGCTGCAGGAGCTGCAGGAGCGGCCGAGCCAGCGGCACCAGAGGCAGTACCTGCAGCAGAAAGGTGAGGGCCCGGGAAGGGAATCCTGGAGGAGGGGGAGCCGGCCCCCGCGGGATCTGCCCCGGCTGCAGCGCTCACGAGTGCGCACCCGGGCTGCATGGACCAGCGCACAGACACCAAGTTTGCAGGGTCTCTTTCATCGGTCGCTGGTGTCCACAGGGTCACGGCTTCATGAGTGGACGTATTTCTCGTCTCCCCCACCCCCAGCCCCTTCCAACATCAGTGGTTGGAGCGGTAGCGGCGGGTCTCCACCCCACCCTACGTGTTTGTGGGGTCTCAGAGGGGCGGGAAAGTAGAATTTCTAATTTCTCCAGAACAGCTGTGAGGGCAGGTTTGGAGTTTTTGATAAGTGTATGCGAAGTCCCAGAGGGCGCCGGGAGAAGAGAGGTGCCTGGGGCTTTAACAAACAATAAAATTATAAAATCAACACAATAATTTGCCCCTCTGGTCACACCAGTTGGATAGTGTTTAACCAGTGAGGCAGAATAATGCGATAATGCGATTTCTAAGCAGAACGTGTGAATTCCATTTCTGCCAAACGTCTGGTTTCAAGCAACTCACTGGCTGGCGTTTGTATTAGTGGGGGGCCCTGGAGTGCTTGCATCATCACAGGATTCAGCTGCTGGCGGGGACCTTCTGTTGGAGAGGTCATCCGAAAACGGCCTTGGTTTTCAGAGGGAGAAGCTAATTGGGTGTTTCTCTTGTTACCAAACTCTGATGCTGTGCCCTAATTTGAGATTTTTACCCCCTCTGAACTGTCTGTAAATAGCTTTTGTTTCTGGTACGAACACAATTATTGCAGTTGTCTTTTCAAAAGAGATATATCAAGGCCTTGATTTACAAAATGAAGTGAGGTGTGGAAAACAGATGCTAAACCACCACCACGTTTCTCCAATTAATGTCCTTGTGCTAGATAACCAGGGGAGAGGGGAAAGAGAGAATTCGTACTGTAGAATGACATCCTGTCTCTTCTAATTGAAAAATCAGACTGGCTGTTGCCAGAAAACAAAACAAAACAAAAAAACTAACCAGAAAAGGAATGATTCTGTCTGCTTTATCAAATCTCTGTAACAGTTTTCAGCTTCCTCTTTTGGCTTCCTAGTGATGATTTTTTTACCCCAGCTGATTGTTACAAATAACTTCCACCTTCCTCCTCCTTCCCGGGACTTTGCTGGAGTTGTGCCATTTCATTTTATACAATTATCTGGCTGTTCTCAGAATGTCTGTTTATGCCTGGACTTCCGTAGGGCAATAGTTCCTCCACAATCCAACAAAACCACCTCTGAAGAATTATGATTTGGCTTTCTGTTTTCACATGGCTGTTCACTTTTCATTACAGAGCAAATTTGGAGGATTAGTAATTTCCTTTTGGAAGAGGGAATTTGGCAAACTAATGTTTAAGGATGTGACAGTGTAGTTTTGTAAGTGGATTTCAGATGAGTGACCACTCAGTAATCACTCGTGAGACCTGTAAGACTCTGTTTTGCTCAAGTTTCAGTCTCAATGCACAGTCAGGTGGCTGGTCATTTCTTCTTGCAGTCATCCCTGTTAGAATGAACAAGGTGCCATATGATAACAGCTGTCTCCTTCATTGTACAGCTTATTAAGTTACCTGATTTTTTTTTTTCAGGGTCAAAAAAATCTCAGCACAATACCTAGTAGGAGTCTCACATAATGCAGATAACTTGTGTATTATTAATTTGCTCTTTTTTTTCTGTTAGAGAGTTTGCTGTAGCATTAATGTAGCAGTTATTGTTACATATTTAACATGTGTACGTCCTTTATTTATTTGAGGCACCAACATGGTTTCTCAGGAAATCTATGCTCTCGTTTCATTGTTTTCCTTAAGATATGAACTTTGGAGTCAGAATACTTGAGTCCATATCCTGCCACTGTTCCTTACTAACTGTGTGGCCTCAGGCAAGTGATTTAACCTGTCTGTATCCTTTTCCTCACTTATAAGTAGGGATAATAACAATACCTACCTCAGAGGGTCCTAGTGAGAATTGTATGAGTTAATGTGTGTGAAGTGCCCAAATTCCTTAGGAAATCGGCCACTGTTTGTCATGTGATGATCTCATTTTTCCTGTTTATTTAACACTGTGTGAGGAATTATAGCTTACACCGTGGGGCAAAGATAAACAAGACTTTATGCCTGCCTTCAGAATGCCTATATACTAGCAAATTTCCAAACTCTGACGGTTTTTCCCGTACTGGACAACATGTGTAACTCAGAGACCCACAGAGCTGTAGGCACCTTAAGAGTCACTGACAATGACTCCTGTGGAAGAAAGTACAATTAAATACAAGATGATGATATTCCTACCCGAGAAGGACAATTTTTAAACATTCAAAGGAAGGACATTTTCTCTCTCTGAAGGAATCTGAGTGAAGACCCTCAGATTTCCTCCAGTAGCTTGTTTTCATGTTTGCTCATCCTTTTTGAGCCCAAAGAGTTTCATTTAACCTAAGTGAGCTCTTACTTCCCATTATAGCCCATCGTGTTTGAACTCAGGTGAGAGAAATAACTGCTCTTTGTTCTCATCTTCATAGACATTCCTTAGTTTTGTTTAAGTCCTATTTGTATTAATGTTTATTACAAGGATCAGTATAGTTAATTAACAGCTGTTAATTGGTACAGTTAATTGACAGCTGTTTCTCAGAATATTCTTGCATTCTAAGCATAATTTGAGACTTGGAGCACTTCCTTGCCTAAGATCACACAGATGGTTGGTCGGTCCAAAGGAAATTCTTGTTCACTCAAGGTCAACTGGCATTTTCCAAGTGATGTGGTCAGCTATGGCCACTGCTAAAACACCCTCTTGCACATATCTTAAACAAAACCCAAAACACTCACTCCCTTTGACCTCTGAAGTTTTTTTAATTACTTTTGGACATTTGTTCTCTTCTGGTCCTCTCTGGTTTCTTCACATTGTTTTCAACATGAGTAGATCCAGACTCCACACAGGATCCCTAATGAGGGCCTAGCCAATGACAGGCTGCGTGGAAGGCTTGCCTTCCCCTCACTACGGTGACTCACGATAGCATCAAGTGTGGCAAACAAAACTCCCAATTGTAATGACTCTTCATATGAAGATTGTTGACATTTCTGATTCAAGTCTTTTTTTTTTTACTTGTAGAAAACTGCTGTTGAGAGTACTAGCTTTTGAATGCAGAATTATTTTTAATGTATCTTTTTAAAGGAAATGTATTTTTTATACATTTGAAAAATTACTGAGTCTCTAAGATACCTAATAGTCAGGGTATTGGAAGACTGTGTATTTAAAACTAAACCAGGATTCTCACATTTGTCTGCCTTAGAAAATGTGGTAGTATTGTTGACGGGAGAGACCTGGTTCTTCTTGCTGATGCATGTAAAGAATTACATATCATCAGATCTAGTAGTATGTAATCAGTTTATTAGTGGCTCTTTGGACTTATATAGTTGGTAGAATAGGAGGGAAAAAAGTTACATATTGATTAACGGGTAAATGTGGTGCCAGCTTTCCTGGGGAAACGTGACTACCCAAATTTAGGGATGAATGGGGGTTTGTCAGTTCCAATTCTTATCTGGCTCTAGACTCCATTTGGCCATCTTGTTGTAAAACAAATACCTGAGAGCCCTGGCTGGCGTAGCTCAGTGGATTGAGCGCGGGCTTGGAAACAGGCATCGCAGGTTCGATTCCCAGTCAGGGCACATGCCTAAGTTGCAGGCCATGTCCCCCAGCAACCGCACATTGATGTTTCGCTCTCTCGCTCTCTCCCTCTCCCTTCCCTCTCTAAAAATAAATAAATAAAAATCTAAAAAAAAAATAAATAAACCACACTATTATCAAAATATATTTAAAAACAAACAAAAAACAAATACCTGACAGTTATATAAAATTGAGGCATTTTCCAAAGTTATTTATGGGCTCTTTCTGTAAGCATCAGGGACTCCCTCCTAAAATAGATAGTGACCAGAGGTAGGCAATTAACTAAAGTTGTTTTATGGGCTCTTTCTTTGGGCACCGGGGACCCTCTCCCACATTCAGGCCTTGGGATGAAAGCACAGTTTCAAGGCTTTCTTTCTTGTTAATATAGTCTTTCTTGTGATACTGGAACACCTGGCAAGATTATCAGAACAGGCTCAGGACTGCTGAGTTAGCATGTGAGACTCGTCTCCTTCCTCCTCCCTGCCTCGGTTTACTATTTATTCTACCTAATTGGTAAAAGGCGTTTCCTGGCAACCAGGGTGCTAAATGCTGGCCAGTGACAGTATTGCAGTCTCAGAGTTCTTCCTATGCTGTCTCCTGCTTCAGTATTATTTACTTTAAACTGATTATTTATAAGCAAAGGTGAATACTTTTACAAATAGTTGTTATCAGCTACTAGGATTATCATTGATGTAACAGACTCAAATGGTTCTTTTCTTGTAGCTTCGCCTCTGAACACATTAATGATACAAAATGTACATTCCAGTTTTCAAGCAATGAAAGGCAACTTTGCAACCAGAGCTAAATATGGTAAAAGTGAGAGTCTTGCTTACATGTTACAGGATCAGATTGATTTTACAGTATTTGTCTCATGGACAGAGAGGAAATGGATGAGTGACTTACTTGATCAGAGTATCTTCACTGGCTAAGTGTACATAGTCCTGGGGGAGAACTCAGAATTACTTGCTTTAAGTAGACGCTCTAGATAATTTATGTTAAACGATGAGTATCATGTTGGTACTTGTATTCCTCTCAGGGTGTTTATTGCTCTATTTAAAATTTTCTTTTCTAATAGGCACTAATGAACTGAAGATGATCCTTCGAGAGCTTAAGAACAGAATTGGTATTCAGTCGGCGAAGTTGCTCCGGCAGCTGAAGCAGAAGGATAGGCTCCTGCATAAAGTCCAGAGGAACTGTGATGTTGTGACGGCGTGCTTGCAGGCCGTGTCGCAGAAGAGAAGTGAGTGTTGAGGGTGGGGGTCAGCCCTTGTGCCACCTGCGTGCGATTGGCATGTTAGCGAGCTGAGTCAGTAGTTGCTGTGTTTCTGAATCTGTTGAAAAGTTGAAAGTGGAAAGTTATCCCCTCAGAACTAAAAACTATGAATAACTGGTACAGTTTCCAATTTTTTTTTTCAGTTAAAATGTGTGTTACATGTCTGATGTTACAAACTTAGTTTTATTCCAGATTTGCAGTAGTACTTCACTGTGACATTGGTTATTTTTACATGATGCTAAATAATAACTGAAATCTTTATTTTAAAAACAGCATCAAATAGATACAACCTAAAAGGCATGCCTTTTTTTCTTACTCTCTTTGTGTTAATAAGTGAATTAAAAATTAATTTGAAAGAAGGAGACTCTTGTAACAGGATCTTACAACTTGCTCTGAAACCTGAAAAGGACAAAGTATTTTAACAAGTAAACCCATCTAGTATGCAACCCATTTGTAACTAAGAGATGCATAGCTTGTTAATTGAGTTAAAAGTAGTTTAATTACTAATGCATGTCAAATACCAGATATAAAACCTTGTGAGTTAATTTTATAATTCTCCATGCAATGGTTTTATGTTTTATTCTGCTAACATTTCCCTATTTTTGTTTTGTATTCTTTGTTAACATGCAGCATGGCAGAACAGTGTGTTCAGGTATGGTAAACATAGGCACCAATGACATGTTTTGCTAAAACTTCTGTGGCAGCTTTTCAGGTGCATGTGAAAGTTGCCTCCTCTTCTTCCTTTACTTTGTCACATTTTATATATAAAGTGACACTTTCTAGAGTTTTTCTCGTAAATTCCGGATTCAGATGTATTTCTATTGATAAAAGAATTCTCAGGGCTTGGTTAGTTTCAGATAACATTAGTGAATTAAATTCTATTCTTATGTTTATTATTAAAAGAAAGTAATATGTTTTCTTCCATCTCTTTTTTTATAACACTGTTATCCCCAAATTATTATTCTTGCTAGTTACTAAATAAGGTTTCGACATAATGTGTATTAAATGCAATGCTGCTTGTTTATCACACTGATACGACGACCCGTAAAGAAGGAGGAATTAATTGAGTGGACTGTTTTCGAAGGGAGTTAGCTCCAGAGCCAGTTGTCTGAGACGGCTGTAGAAGGAGGGTGTAGATATAGCTTTAGATGTGTATATATCTATTCCTAAAAAACTGGCATGCATTATAAGCATTTCACATTTTTTTTCATGGATTCTGATTGATTCACAAGTGCCCAGTAAACATGTCATTTTCTTCATTTAAGATACCTCCATTTTGATTTTCCTCTTTTCAACTCTGTTTTCACCTACCCATTGTTGTTGTTTGCACCAGAAGTTAAAACCAGAAAGAGGTAAATGCGTGGAGTTTGGATGTGTGGGAAAGTGTAAGGGGGCACAAAGCCAGTGCCAGGGGACAGGGAACAGTGTCAGGCTAGCCTAGGATCCTGGGCTAATAATTACCAGGGACTGATAATCATTTAGAATTTGAACTTATTTGCCTGATGAAAGGACCAGTCTTTTTGGAAAAATATGTCCACAAGCAGCAATTTAATTTGTAAATTAGTGAATGCACACTTCCCATGTATTTAGGTGATGTGGACTCCATCCAGCGTGGTCTGTATGTTGTGGCTGCAATGAACAAATTCTCATGGACTGCAGAAGTCCTGTGGAGTAAAAGGGACAGCATGGCCACTCTTTGAGAGAGAGAGAGTGCCCTGACCTCTGCCTGGATAGGCTTTTATTGCTTTCTAATAGCATACATCAAAGAAGGTTCTCATTCATTATGCTCAGGTTTGCTTCACGCCTCCCGCCTGCTGGTTTTCCGATAGGGCTGGGCTACATTTGCCATTGCCAAAAGGACCGGTTCCCTATATTTAGGATTTGTCTCTTTCATGCCTGACAGAGTTTTGCAGTTCAGACAACATGAGATTAATGACTCTTTTCCTGGGGAGTTCAATTCTCACCTTGGTAATAAGACTCTTTAATCAAACAATGTATTTTTGTTGAGAAATGGTGGTGCATCAAAATGATCTTTTTCATCATATGATACTGTTTTATGATGTAGGTAGACAGAAGTTTGACTAGGTGGTTTTTTTTTTTTCTAATCCCTTATAGATCTCCAGAGTTTAGATGATTTGTGAACTAAATGCCTGATTCTAGTAGTTGTATTTTTGCCTTTTTCCTCAAGGTCAACTGATAACAAATACATTTAATTAGAGTTCTAAAGAACTGAGATTTCACTATCCCACTGACTTTCCTTTTTAGCAGTGATGTATTCAAATACAACACACCCATGCAAAAGTCCAGATAACCTTTATTTTTCCCACATGGGTTCAAAGCTTATAGATCTTTCCTTAAGTGACTTCCCCCTTTCAGAATGTGCTATGGAATAAAACTATTTTAATATTTTATTAAAGAGGGTTATTTCCTGTTGATACACCAAGGGGGATTTAATAATTTTGAAATAAGAATCATAAGTTAGTGTGGATTATGAACCAAAATGACTAGATCATTTTTATTTCTAGCACAGGTGCTGTAACTGCTCAGACTTCATGGTGTCCTAATCAAGCCCTATGGTCGAATCCCTTAATATTAAAACTGGGGTAGGAACAAGAAAAGAGGGATCAATATTTGCTTATGGAAGAGCAGATGTTCCCCTTGTATTTAACCATTCATCTTAGGATAATCGTGGTATAACCAATGTAATATCAATAATAAAATCAACGATGAGAGTGGCAGCAGCTGTAACTATTCATTATGTACATTCTTTCTGCCAAAATGTTGGTTTTATCTCTCATAGCAATTCCAAAAAGGTATGTATCATTTTGTTAAGAAACTGAGATTCAGAAAGTTTAATTTGCTAAGGTCACATAGATAATAAGCGGTTCAGATGGAACTGGAACACAGATGTCTCAGAAGTCCACTCTGTTGACCATACACTGATGTAAGAGGGTTCTCCTTTTTCTTAGCAATTAGATTGGTACTTCTGTAATATTATTGGGATGTAGGTGGAACAATAAGAAATTTGTAACATGCATAGGAGATAATACAGAGTTTCAGGTTTGTGTATTCTGAGTCTTTGAGATATATGTGCTGCAAATACCTTCTCCACTTTTTTTACGACTTGCGTTTTCACTCTCTTCAGAGTGACACTGAATACATGACAGTCCTTAGTTTTGTGAGGGGGCACCCAAATTATCTTCTGGAGGGTAGGCCCCTTGTAGTACAGGTTTCCTCTCTAGGTGAGTATTCTAGGAACCCATCTGTATCAGTGTAGCAGCTGGTGGTGTTGTGAGAGGCTGTGTTTGGCTTCAGATAATTTTTTTTTTGAAGACTGTCTCACCGTGTTTTCCCTTTTCATGATGGGCAATTGATGAGTGCACCGGCCCACACCGTTCTGAGTGTTCAGCAGTTTTCGACCAAAAACAGCATGACCCCTGTGCCCTGCCCTCTTCATTCACCTGAACTCATCCTGAACAACTTTTTTTTGTTTCCCTGTATGAAAAACGTCCTCAGAGGGAAGCATTTTGCCTATGTGAAAGAGGTGAAACAAAAAACAGAGAAGCACTAAAAGGTATCCAAACTGACAAGTTCAAAAATTGTTTTGAGCAGTGGAAAAAAATGTCTTGATATGTGTATTGCATCAAGTGGAAAATACTTTGAAGGTGACTGAAGTTTAAACATGCAAGAATAAATACATAATTTTTAATAAATATTGAATAAATTCTGTTTTGGGGGGGTCCCTCCTTGCACATAGTTCAATTCATTAGTCTTTTAGCATTTTGCAGGGCTGGCTTCAGGGGCACGTGGCTGTGTAGTCACACAGGGCCCCATGCTCAGGAGGGCCCACTCTTGGTTTCCTGCTCTCTGCTGCATTCTTCAAGTTCTTAGTAATTTTTAAAGAAGAGGATCCCATAAATTATGTAGCCGGTCCTGACTTTATGGCTGGTACTTCTGTTTAAGAAATCTTTTTTCAATACCAAACTCATGAAGAATTTCTCCCACATTATTTTCTTAAAAAAATATTTTATTTATTCATTTTAGACAGAGGGAAAGGGAGGGAGAAAGGGATGGAGAGAATCATCGATGTGTGGTTGCCTCTCATGTGCCCCTGACTGAGGACCTGACCTGGCCCGCAACCCAGGCATGTGCCCTGACTGGGAGTCAAACTGGCAACACTTTGGTTCACAGGCTGGTGCTCAATCCACTGAGCGATAGCTGCCAGGGCATATTTTTTTGAAGCTTTGTTCTTTTGTTTTCATATTGGCTCTATATCCACCCGGAACTGATTCATTGTATGACATGAGAGCACCCTTTACCTCTGCTCCAGGGTGCCATTGTTGTGTAAAGGCAGGTGTCCGGTGTGCGTGGGTCCTTCTGGAGCCTTACTCTGTCTCATTTGTCTCTCCTCGAGCCAATGCAACACCGTCTTACTTATTTCACTTTTAATAACTCTTAATATTTGGTAGTGTGGGTTTTTAAAATTTTTTTTGATAGTGTGGGTTCTTATACCTAGTTCTTCAAGGTTTTTGGGTTATTGGCTCATTGAGGGGTAAGTGATAACTGGACAATGTTGATCTTCCAATCTATAAATATGGTGTTTTAAAGTTTATTTGAATGATATTTTATAGGTGTCTGTGTCGAGGTCTTGCATCTATATTTTGCTACATTTATTCTTAAGTAGTTGAGATTTCTTGATGCTGTTTTAAATTGGTGTTTTTAAAAAATTAATTTTCTGTTCCTATTACAGAAAAATGTGGTTGTTTTTGCACATGGTCCTTTTAGCCAGTAATCTTATTTTTTCTTTTTTTGATTCCAATAGTTTATATGTAAATTATTTTGCATGTTTCCAAGTATATAGTCTCTAGCATCTGCAAATACTACCAGTTTTATGGATTTCTTTTCATTCTTACATTTCTTTTTCTTGCCCTATGTACTGGCTAGAATCTCCACTATAATGTTGAAGGGAAGCAGTGGTAATGGGATGAAATTTTTGTTTTATGTTCAATGGAAGAGGGAAAACTTTTTAAGAATTGTTTCATCATTAAATACAATACTTCTTAAATGTTTTCTGTAGAAATCCTTTATCAAATTAAGGAATTTCTCTTGTTCAGTTTGCTAAGATGATGGATTTTTATCATATACTTATTGCTGTATTGAGATAATAGGTTGAATTTTATATATTTTAGTGAATGTTGAAACACCTTCGCATCCCTGGAAAATTCCTAAACATATATATATATAAAATCTGGATTTAGTCTGCTAATATTTTGTTTATGATTTTTATGGCTATGTGATGAGTGAGATTAACCTGTAATTTTCCTTGCTCGTAATGCTCTTGCCAGGATTTGGGAGCCTCATGAAGGGAGTTACGGAGTGTCCCCTCCTTTTCCCTTCTTTGGGAGAGATCGTGTAAGACTGGAATACCATTTCTTCCCTGTCTGGCAGAGTTCACTGGCAAAACATTTGGGTATGATGCTTTCTTTGTAGGAAGGTTTTAAATTGTGGATTCAACTTTAAGCAAAAACAATTATAATTGTTTTTAAGCAAAAACAATTATAAGATTGTATTTTCTATTCTTGTATTAGCTTTGGTAAATTACATGGAGTTTGCCTATTTTACATAACTTTTCACATAGGCATTAATATTCTAGGAGTTCCTTTAGTATTTCAAGATATTAAAACAACTTCATTGATTTAAACAAGAATTTACTTTCTACTTAAAATATTTTTTAGTATGGAGAATGTATCATCATAAAGAAGAGTATTCTAATATTATCTATTTTTAAAATAAACAGATCTATGTATGTGGATATCTGTTTATCAAGACTGAATAATAACTATTGTTGTCATGTTAGAAGTCCCTGCATGTGCCTCCCTGGTTGAAATCTCCTCTCTCTCCCACATATATGTTAATTATTCCCTTGCTTTTCTCCATAGTTTTTCCATCTACTGTGTATATTTCTAAGCAACATACAGTTTTGAAACACTGAGTAGCAAGGCCAAGCCTTGTTGTGTAGGGTAAGGGTAATGTTGTCTTTGTTAAATAAAAGCTCTCAGAAGATAAGCAATCTCTGGGTCACAGAGTCTGAGGTTGGGTTCCCCGAGAATGCACAGGGAGGGACCCATCTGGGAGAGCCAGGGCCAAGGTTATAAATGAGTCCTGTGGCGTCTGCCAGGGCCGGTGGCTGAATGATCAGCAAGGTCGGGGGAGTGGCATGCTTTTTATTTTTCATTCAAAGCCCAACCATGACCTTGCTCTTGCTCTCAGAAGTAGGTCAAAGCAGAACAGTTTTGTGGGCATGGAGGGGAAGAGAGAGCAGGCATTTCATGAGCATCCCATGAGATACACCCAGACGACAGTCTGCACCGGCTCCCCTGGGCATTTGGCCCTCATGTTAGGAAGGTGGCCCAGCGGCAGGAAGCATCTTTTGCTGACTGACATCCCTACAAGTGTTGCTTGAGCCACACCAGTCTGGGCTGGGCCGGTCGGACACGGCTCTGGCGCACAGCAGCCCATGGGACCGCCCTTCCCTTTCACGCCGGAGGCTGTCTTTGTCTCTGTCCTGTATCGGCTCTCTCGTGTCCTGTTGTCCCGTGTTTTCTTCTCTTCTTTCT
This sequence comes from Tonatia bakeri, assembly GCA_004024845.1. Lineage (NCBI taxonomy): Eukaryota > Metazoa > Chordata > Mammalia > Chiroptera > Phyllostomidae > Tonatia > Tonatia bakeri. Next base: position 47,650 of record PVIA01009309.1, read on the forward strand.
TTGATTATTCTTTTTATGTTGTTGCCCATATCCCTTGACTGTGAGGTAGATTTTTGGAGCTTGTGCAGGAATGAAAATGTCTTTATTAAGTCCTCACTTTGATGGATAAGTCTATAATTGCTCTGTTGACTTTTTGCTTCCATTCTTACTCTGGAGAACTCAGAAGCCTTTCTGAGACCTCATTCTGTGTCCTGGACTGTTGCCCTTTCCTCTTTGAAGGCTTGCGGAATCTCTGTTCTTGGTGTTCTAAAAGTTCATGATCCTTTTGCATGGTGTCGGTCTGTTTTCACCCATTGTGCTTATTTATTTGTTTTTAAATATTCTATTTATTTTTAGAGAGAGGGGAAGGGAGGGAGAAAGAGAGGGAAAGAAACATCAGTGTGTGGTTACCTCTCATGTACTTCCTATTGGGGACCTGGCCTGCAACCCAGGCACACAAACCCAGGCGTGTGGCCTGAGTGGGAATCAAACTGGCAACCCTTTGGTTTGCAGGCCGGCACTCAATCTGCTGAGCCACACCAGCTGGGGCTCATTGTGCTCTTTTAACCACACAACTTGTGTGTTTCATTTCTGCAAAATGTATGTGAATTATTTCTTTGATCCTTTTCCTCCCTCCTTCCCCACCCCCGTGCCATTTCTGTGATTCTATTGCTTGGCTGTCAGAACTGCTGGACTAGGCCTGTAATATTCTTCTGTTTCTATTTTCCATCTCTTCCCCCTTTTTTTCTTTACTTCCTCAGAGATTATCTCAACTTTATTTTCCAATCCTGTTATTAAGACCATTTTGGGGGTTGTTATTTGGATGTTTCTTTTATACAATTGTGTCCTTTTCTTGTTTCATAGATGCAATATATTTTCTTATTGCTTTAAGGATATTAGTGATAGAGACTAAAACAGACAAACAGAAAAGGAGTTAGAGGAAATAGATGATGGGGGAAGAAAGAAACTTTGAAAACTGCTCTTATATTTAAACTCTTTCCTCAGATATCTAGTAATCCTTGGCCTCCTGCTCATAATTTACAGTGGGAGTCTAAAATAATAACTTGAACTCTGAACTCCCTGGTGGGACTTACTGACTTTAAGCTTCACTGAAGATGGGCCCGTTGTCATAAAGTCCCCAGGTCCATATTGTCTGGTGTTTCTTCTGGGTCTGGTCTGATTCCTCAGGGAAGGGTGTTTTGACCTCCTGCTTGGACGGTGAAGGCCCTCAGGGTTAGACCTGGGGTCTCAGATTTCAGTGTGCATTGGTCGCTGAATCCCTCTGTTTTAGGTAAGCTGGTTTTCCAGCAATTCTCTGTTTTACCTGTCTTCAAAAATGAGATCTTCACTCTTTGGCAGGGACGGGAGAGGAGTAAGTGATTGCCCAAACTCAGGAAGTAGAGGAGAGGATTGCGGGAGCTGACCGTTTTTCCACAGTTATCTCTGAGTTCTTGTGAAGCCTCCTCAAGGCTGCCTTTGTCCGAGTTGCTTGCTGACTGAGGTGTGAGAGAGGTTGGATGTTAGCTTTCCTGTGACAATTAGGGATTTGGCTTTCTCAGATCTGCAAAGTCAATTTCTACTTGTCCGTACCCTTTTTCAGCTTCAAAATTCTATTGCTGGTGTCTCTGCTTCTCTCCCCCCCGCCCTGGTCTTTGTGGGTGATGATAAACAAAAATCTCTTTCCTGTATTTTTAGTGTGGTTTTGGTGGGGACCAAAATTAGATGTATTTTTTTTCCAGTTTTACTTCTTAACCCAGATGTGCATATTCCTTTTACATATATTTGTTTGTTTTGATAGATGAAAAAAAGCAGTTTTTCCAGCTTTATTGAGATGTACTTGACCTATAAAGAAGTTAGCATTTAGATTAAGAGGGAATTGCCTTAAACGTGGACCTTGGTTGCAGAATTGTGAATGTTGTCACAAATTTGTTAATATTGATAACAGATTTAAGTATGTTTTGGTATATTATTAGCAGCTTGGTGTGCCCTGAAGTAACTTAGTAAGAATTTGACTAGGTGAAAGAAACTGGATTATAATCGCTTACAATGTGTTTTAGCAAGAGTTTCCTCTGATTATCTTAAAACTCTGAGTTTTTTTCATTTTTGTCATAATTATTCTTATGCATACTGTAAATTTGTGTAACATTTGAAAGTACAGTAATAGCTTTTGAACCTCCAACTTCTGAGAGATTTTTGTGGCTTTAAAAAAACATGTTTCTTGCTACCTCATTGCAAAGAAAACTTTTTTATGGGAAAAATATGAATTTCAAAGTCATAATAATTTAGAGGTGGTAGAGAACTTGAACTTGATTTCTGCTTACTCCCAACCTGTGACTGAGCAGAGTGACACGTGTTAACAGCCAGGCTGAAGCTCACGCAGCAGGTTGATGACTCAGGCAGAAACCAACCCCCCATTCCCACCTTGGTGCCCTTGCTCTGTTATGACGGAAGAAAATTCTGTGTACAGCCAGCAGGGGGAGCTCTCTTTCTCTTTTAAGCTTTCCCAAGAACTGTTAAATTTCTGTTCTCTGTGTTGTCAGGGCTTGAATCCTGGTTCATACACTTTTTAAATGTGAGATTTTGTGCAAGCACTTTAACACCTCTGTGCTTCAGTTTTCTCATCAGTAGAAAAGGGGGTGAGATGATAGTACCCACTTCATAGGTCATTGTGAGAAGTGAGTGAAAGTGTAAAACACGCTTAGAAGTGTGCCTGGCTATAGGTTTACTGTTATTGCCACTATTACTGCTGTGGGGAGGTTTAGAGTCTGCCTTTTCCACCAGCATTTGCATGGTTGCCTTTTTGAAGCAACTGTGAAGGTTGCTGGGGCTCATCACATTAAAAAGAAATCAGTGGGCCCTGGCTGGGTAGCTCAGTTGGTCAGAGCATCGTCCCAATGTGCCAAGGTTGCAGGTTTGACCCCCCCAGTCAGGGAACATACAAGAATCAGCCAATGAATACATACATAAGTGGAACAACAAATCAGTGTTTCTCTCTCTGTCTCTCTCTTCCTTTCCCCCCACTTCTAAAAATCAATGAATAAAATTAAAACTAAAAAGAAAAAGAAAAATCACCGGGATGGGAGTATTTAAGGAGGGGATATTGGATAATTGTAATTTTGGATTTTATAATTTATTAGCTCTTCGGGAAAGGATGATAGCTTACTCTTCTGCAATAATATGTAAGGAGATTGCTGCTTCGTTCTGTGTTTCACTTGAGAAGATGGCATGTGGTCATGTTTTTTGGACACATATTCTATATCAAAGCAGGTAACTGCCTGTGTGTCCCAAGGGCAATAGGAGCAAAGACAAGAACCAGCAAAATCCTTCTTGAAGCATCGGGAAACATTTGAAAGAAGAACCAGGGTTAGAAGAATGATTGAAATGAAAGAAGGAGGACTGGGAAAACATTCCAGGCAGAGATAGTGGTGCAGAGGCTGTGAGAGCATCAGGTTTTGGGGACACTTTTAATTGTCTAGCATTATGGGATGTAACACTAGAGGCCAGAGGGGAGCGGCAGAAATTGAGGCTGGGGTTTGCATTGTGTCCTGCAGCACCATTGCTGAGCACTGGAGTGGTACAGTTGGATGTGCATGTTTCAAAGGTCATTTTGTCAGCAGGCTGGGGAGGGTGAGTGTGAGGATTATCAGGAGGCAGCTGATGCAGTAAACCTGTAGAATTGATAGGCGCTGTGTCAAGGAGCTCTGGGAATGGAGAGAAGACAATGAGATATTTAGGAGGGAGATTGGATTGGACGGGGGACGGGGATATGGGAGGACCAGGAAGCTGAGGAGAGTTGAGGGCTTGGGGAAGGTGTGGGAGGGACCAGGAAGTACTTACGGCTGAGCTCCTGGCTCAGGAGAATCACACAGGCCTGCCTGCTAGGGAGGAAAGAGCAGAGGAAGACTGGCGGGCCATGAGCCACAAAGAAAGGCAGTGCTGAAGAAGCTGCTGCAGGACAGAGAAGAGTTTCAAGGAGGTGTGGTTTTTGCTTCTATAGAACAATTCTCAAGAACTATATAAAGCACATGCACATGCATCTATAATTACTGCAGAGAAGTCAAATGGGAAAAGAACTGAAAAGGGCATTGGATTTTTGCCATTTTAAAAAGATGGGAGAGGAATTTCTGTTTCAGTCAAGTGGTGGAGACAGAAGCCTCTTTACATTTGGTTTATGCAGCAAGGATGTAATATTCTTTCCAAGGGTTTTTGGTGATGAGATGGGATGAGGACCAAGCTTGTTCTACCTTTGTTGTATAGAGGAAATGGTGAACTTCTTCTCCCTCTGAAACCCACATTACCTGTCCTGATTTCTATAAGAGCACCAATAATATTTTTTTATATTTGTTTCCTTTTTTATTGTGGTAATTTGTCTCTTTATAACATTGACATAGATCCTCTGGGGAAAGGGCTAAATCATTTATCTTTTTATTTTTAGTGTCTATTTGCAATAGGTACTTGGCATTATAGTCGGACTCATTGACTGTTGGATGGATGGATGGATGGACAGGTAGCTAAACTGAGGTTGGATCAAAGTTACTGTGTGTGTGCACATGTGAGGCAGGTGAGTTGGTGAGGAAAGTAAGAGAGACAGGCTAGCATAAGCTCAGAGCTTGTGAACAACAGCACATATTTGGAATTACCACTCTGATAAGCAGGAAAGGGACTGCTTAGGGAGAAACAGCATCAGGACTGCTGAGATTGGAACTTTTTAGTTAGTAAATGTGTAGGAATTTTGTGATATCATCTGAGATATCACAAAACTTTTTGGAGCTACAGGAAACCTCAGAATTAGTCTAGTGTACACTGCCATTGAATACAGGGGACTAGTGTATGTGAACTGCCTTCCCAGCTATACTGAAGGCCACGTGAGAGTTTGGCCATTGGGCAAGTGCACATTTATTAAATGGTAGTGTTAATACAGTCTTACCTCTGCATGAGGTTGGAGTGAGTAGAGAATATTAGCTTGTATCATTCTAGTTAGAAAGAAAGTCTGAAAAATTATTTGAAAATGTATGTATCAGACAGCAGGAGAATAGCAAAGACAGATAACTCAGTTGTGCTGTCTTTATAGAATATCTCCTTAATAGTATTATGCAATTGTACCTACCCAGTCCCAAACACGCAGCTGACCCTATCTCCCTCCCCAAATCACAGGAGGTTTTTTCCTACATGCTCCTTGGCATTTTTGTCATAGTTTTTACTTCCAGTGGATTATATGCCTTTGAGCAATAATGTAACATTTTTTTTTGATGGCATGAGCAAGTAGGTATTTGTAATGAACTCTGTATAGAAATAATTTTGGTATCTTTTGTTGGAAAATAATAGTTTGTAGTGAATGCATATCGTAGCCCATGCCTAGCCTTTTAGAAAGAGCTCTTTTTTGGTTCTGTCTAATATTATCTTTTTTTTTTAATGTTTTATTTATTTATTCTTAGACAGGGGGAAGGGAGGGAGAAAGAGAGGTAGAGAAATAGCTATTAGTTACCTCTCGCATGTGCCCTGACTAGGGACTTGGCCACAACCCAGGCATGTGCCCTGACCCGGAATTGAACTGGCAACACCCAGCCTATTTTGCATGATGACACCCAGCCAACTGAACCACACTGGTGAGGGCCAATATTGCCTTTTTAACACCGTTTGCAAAAGGTGTGTTCACTAAGGACATGATCACTAAGGCAACATCAAAGTTTGCGGTTTAGCCTGAAGTTTCTCCTAGAAGGGTTCTTGATATGCATGAAAGGTACTGTAGCTGGGTGCCTTGTTTTTTTTTTTTTTTTTTCATGTTTAGTTTCTCCAGCTGAAGGTGGAAGACAGAAAGGGTCTTTTTCTCACTTTTAGGTGCCACTACCCAGGATGACCAGCAGAGGGCAGGCTTGCTGCTTTCTCTGATTTGGGCCTTGGACTCAGTTCTTCCCTCCTGTGTCTCATATACAGCAGTTTTCTGATTTGTCAGATGACACAGTTTCTAGAATCAGTTATGTAACATATTTAAAAACTAGTGGAAAAGGGCTGCAAGGTAATTTCCTTGTTTTCTGCATACATATTGACTCTTTGGGGGCAAATCTCTTTTAGCTTACATGGACTGCCCCCTTTGAGCTTTTTCTACCCTAATTCTCCTAAGATCTCCCCCAAAGGTGTAAGTGACCCAACCGTTAACCCTTGTAATGTGAAGAGGTTCGTGGTGTTCCAGTGTTGGATGATGATTTTTTGAGATATAATTAACATATAATATTATATTCATTTCAGGTGATGTTTCTATGTATTGCAAAATGGTCGCCACAATAAGTCTAGCCAATATCCATCCCCACATGTAGTTACAGATGATTCTTAGAGGAACATGAAAGAGGCTTCTCATGTTTGATTCCCACACCAAGGCCCACAACGCTACAGCTCCTCTACAAAAGACATGGACTTTTGTGTAGCCGAACTGTCTTTACACATCCATATTAATAGACTTTTGTGTTGTTCTTGGAGAGATGTGATAATAACCCTCGCTTTGAGAGGAGGAGCTAAGTTTGCAAACAGTGCTGGGCTGTGACAGGAGTCCTGGATTCTGTTTTCAGTGCTACTGGTTTTTCTGCAAATCATCCTGTTTGCCTTTGTTTACCTGCTTGTGAACACGGTGTTCTTCCCAGGGACTTACTGGTGACGCTTCTTCAGGGTGTCTCCCTGAGTGTTTCTTCTCTAACTCCTTGGTTGTCAGACTTCCATACAGTTCAATTTTCTGTCAGTTCTGGTTGTTTTTTATTTTTAAATTTGTTGTTGTCCTTCTTTTAGTTGTGAGAGGAGGCACAGTGTGTCTACCTACGCCTCCCTCTTGGCCGGAAGTCCTGTTGAGAAAAATGTGTTTCCTTTTTCAAAGTTTTAGTCACTATATGAGTGGGAGGATTCATCTACATCAGATAACATAACATTTCCTGGGAAATGACCATTTCTCCCTGCCATCCCAGGCTGAGCATATTTTTTAGTTGCAATTTTAACCTTTTATGTGAGTGAAAGTTGAATAATGAGCCAGTGTCACTATTATATATAGTCATTGCTAACAGCCAGCCTCTCCTGTGGGTGGCGGTTTGAAATGTAAAATTTGTTCCACCTGTGTGGACCAGCCAGCTCCAATAATCCAGTGGTATCCCTGTCTTCTCCATGGATGGCAGGACTGGGCTTTCTGAAACTTCCCCATGAAGTTAATGCTCCTTGAATTTCAGTCTGTGTTTTCCTTGAAACCATATCTAGAGTACGTGTCAGTGCCGTGAATATAGTTAGGGAATGCGAGCTTCAGACTGATTAAATGACTTGTGTTTTTCCAGTAAATCAACCTAATTCTCCTCTCAACTCATAGAACGATCACATTTGAAATCCTTGGGGATCATCTAGCCCAATGCACTCATTTTACAGTTGAGGAAATCGAAGGCTCAGAAAGGTTAAATAAGATGTTTGCAACCACCACACACCCTTCAGGATGACTGCTGTCAAGAAGGAAACACAACAAAATGAAAAGGGTTGGCCAGAATGTGGAGACGATGGAAGAGCTGGAGCCCTGTTGTGGGAAAGTGAAACAATGCTGCCGCTAAGGAAAACAGTACGACAGTTTCTCAAAGATAAAAAACAGAATTGCCATCAGATCTGATCTAGCAATTCTATTCCTGGGTGCATACCCCAAGGACTTCAAAGCAGGGTCTTGAAAAGATATTTGTACCAAAGTTTATAGCAGCATTATTCACAATAGCCAAAGGGCAGAAGCAACCCGGTGTCCCTCACAGCCGATGGATCAACAGAACGTGGTGCATGCGTACAGTGGACTGTTATTCAGCCTTAAAAGGCAGGAGATTCTGACACTTGCTGCAACATGGGTGAAGCTAGAGGACAGTGTGCTGAGTGAGATAGTCCAGTCACAGGAAGGCAAATACTGTGTGATTCCACATACACGACACATTTAGAGGGGTGAGATTCATGGAGACAGACGGCAGAGTGGTAGTTTCCAGGGATTGGTGGGTGGGGGGAAGACTAGGGAATTTTTCTTTAATGGGTAGAGAGTTTTTGTTTGACAAGATGAAAGGAATTCTGGAGATGGTTGCTCAACAGTTTAATACACTTAATACTACTGAACTATACACTTGAAAACTGTTAACATTGTAAATTTTGTTACGTGTATTTTAATACACACACACCCAATGTGCGTGGCCACATGGGACTTTGTGCTGCATTTCCTCTCAACCCCCTGTCCTGTGCTTGTGCTCATACACTCTTCAGGGCATTCCTCCAAAAAGTTAATCAGGAATCAAAAGCTAAAGCATCCTTCCCCAGCCGTGTACATAACCATCCATAAAAATGATTTTCAGAGTTGATGCTGTTCTGGAAAGCACTTTTGGCCACCTAGTCTGAATGAGGCACTCACTCTTTTCAGGGTCACATGGCCACGTGGCATTGTTCTGCTCTGTGTCCTGGCCTGTGGCTCACCCTGCACTGTGCCTGGCTAGTCTCCGTAGTCCCAGCGTCTAGCTCCTTGCTCGCACAGAGTAGGTGCTTGAGAATGTTTGCCAAAAGATGGACTGTGTCTCGGAAGACACTGCTATATGAGAGACATTCAAAAGTGACAGCGATTGGTGATCTTGAAAGCTCTGGCTTTTTTGTTTTTAAAGGGGTAGCTCTTGTTTTTTATTGTAGTAAAATCCACATAAACTTTGCCATTGTACTCATTTTAAGTGTATAGTTCAGTGGTATTAAGTACATTCATGTTGTACAATCTTTAGAGCTCTTTTAGCCTTGTAAAGCTGAAACTCTGCACCCACTGAGCACAGACTCCCCATTCTTCCCTCCCCCTAGCCCCTGGCAACCACCATTCATTTGGTGTGTGTTCTTTTGTGACTGGCTTATTTCGCTCAGCATAATGTCTTAAAGGTTCATTCATGTTGTCAGATGTGTCAGAACTATCTTCCCTTTTAAGGCTGCATAATACCCCAGCGTGTGTACACACCACATTTTGTTTGTCCATTTATTTGTCAATGGACGTGTGGGCTGCCCCTGCCCCTCGGCTATTGTGAACACTGCTGCTGGGCACTCGGGCGGCTCTGACTTTCCCAACCGGGCCAGGCCTCCCTGGTTCCTTCCATACAGCGCTACCAAAATCACGCCTCTCATACCCTGAATTCTTCACAGTCTTCATCTTGGATTATTTTTCTCCGTCCATCTACTTTCTGTCCTGTTCCAGTCTCTTCAGCTTTGATCTTGTGACTTGTTTTCCTCACTCCAACCTGCTCCTAAGGCTTCCCTCTGCCCCTGAGATACTTACCCACCCCCTTGTTTGTGCTTTTGGATCAGTAATGCTGCAGGGCCAGTCTGAAGACCTGCTTCTGTACCTCATAGTGTTTGGGATCTCGTGATAGAACATCTTCCCTTCCCTTTTCCTTCTTCGATTTCTCCTCCCCTCCAGTTTTTGTCTTGCACTTTTCCAGCTATTCCTATCAGAGAAAGGAGGATTCACTAGCAGCAGCCCTCCCAGTGCCTGTCCATCACTAAGCCCCTCTTTGTCCTTTCCCCTGCCCCATCCATCTCCCATGATTGCAAGGCCTTGAAGAAATGAAACGTGACCTCCTAGACAACCAACAGCACGATGCAGCCCCCACTCCCAACAGCCCCTGTTAGTGGATCTGGGGGGCAGAGAGCAGTCAGTTGTCATGTGCTCGCTCTCTGTCCTTCCTTCACTTCACTCTCAACCCGTTCCTTCTCTGTCGCATCACTGGCAGGAGGTACCAAGGCATGGTGGAGGAAAGCTGCAGCCTGGAGAAAAATAAGAAATGGCTGACCACAGAATTGAGCCTTAGACAGTATTATTCTTAAATGTTCTTTCCCTTGGAATTTCTCCCTGACGGTCATTTCCTTTAGGCTCTAGTGACCTATTTTAGAACTCAACTGTTCTTACTGTTACAAAGCCAGAGGCCTAGGAGCTAGAAGGTTCACCTGCATCATTGCTCTACCCCAGTGTTTCCCTCATGGAAGAGTCGGCTGTAGGTAAGTGTGCTGCCTGTAGCACCCCTCCCTGTAGTTCCAGCTTGCCTGGATGAGGTCAGGCACCAGGGTGGAAGCATTTGAAACATTTCTCTTTGACTAAAGTTTGTTTCCAATCAAGCCATACACCAAATTTTGTAATGCGAATGTCGGGCATGTGGCGAGGGGGCATTCGCAGTACTGACTCCCTGTGCCGACGCTGTCACATCAGTAAGTGATTAATGAGATTGTTATACTGTGTGTGATATTGTGCAAGGGTTTGCAAACATGTTTTTATTTTTAATTTTATTATTTTTAATTTAATTTTTTTTGCAAATATATTTTTAAAAGTCCAGGCAATTTGGTTTTAATCATCTCAAAGTTATCCTAACCATGAGACATCGAATACGACAGCTGCTCCCTGCACAAGAGGGCACATGGCAATGGCACAAAAAATTTTTCAAAACTGATTATCCCCTGTGTTTGTATCATTTAACATCTTCTCTCTATGCAGAGGGTCTTCAGTTTGTTGGTTTCTCAGCTAATGAACCAGATTCCTGTTTCCCATTTTACATTTGGCACATTATGTTTAGAGACAAATCGTAGCTGTAGTTTCTTGGGGAACTCCAAGGTGGCCTGATTTTTCCTGGATGTGTTACAGGGTGGGTCGGTGCAGAGAGACGCCCGTGAAGTCTGCACCAAGCCCCGCCTCTCTGCGGGCTGCGCTGAACGCCTGCGTGCCCTGCCACAGGCCATGTGAGGTGATAGCTGGTCTTCTGTAGTCCTCTCCTGAGAACTGAACTTGTTTGCTCTGGCATCATGGAATTTTTTTGTTCACCGACTATGCTGAGCTGACCTCACTAAAGCCATTTATTATCTTGTTTGTTTTAGTAGGTGAATAATAAGGGGAAGAATACATATAATTTGAGGAAATGATGGACCTCTCATTTACTTGGTAACATAAGTGGGGCTGTGAACAAGTCTCCATTCAGTGCTTCCCAACTGTTTTTGATCCTGCTCAGATAAAAAATATTGGGTCGTATTTTCTCCACTTAGTGGACAGAGTGTGGCTTTAGAGTGAGACACCTGGGCTCAGGTCCCAGCTCCACTGCTTATTAGTTGTATAAAGTTGGGAAAGTTACTTAGTTGTTTGGTTTGTTTGTTTGCTCATTTGTTCATTCATTCGTTCCTTGTTTCCATCCTTCATGAACTAAAAATTGGAGGAATACATGGAAAAATACAATAAATTCCCATATTCCCGCCACTCAGACTTAGCTTTGTATTTGACTGTATTTTCTCTTCACCATTTCCCCCGTGTTTAGGTAAAAATTACTCTGATGATATATGTGTGCACTCTCCTTTTACTCCCCCTTGCTTGGAAAACAGTGTTTACCTTGTGGGGTTTAAGGAGATGAGGTAGTGAAAGCACCTGGCCTGGGGGCTGATCACACTAGACAGTTGGTGCATGGCCATTGTTGTTCCCAGCCATTGTTCTCCTCCTGTGCTTGCTTCTATTGTTGTACATCTCTGTGAGAAAACACAGTCCTGGCAAACTGATGAACGTATAAAAATGATTTCTATCGACAAGCTGTTTGTCCTTCCAGAAGTATTTGCAACCTCCAGCTTGAGGAATTAGTGTTACTACATGGAGGAATGTAGAATACACCATAAAACTGACTTATATTGCAAATAATGAAAATGTATTGAAAGACCAGAACTCTCTAATAAGGGATGGGCTACATTTGGGAAACTCTTTAAAATAAAGTTGATTGAATCCAATTTTAGAATACTTTATGCATTATTTAAACAGCTATAATATTGGAGCAATAGAAAGATTGAGAATGAAATTGCTTATTTAAACTCTGCTGTGAAACACTCATTTCATGCTTATGGTGATCTCACAAAGCAAAGTTCTGTCAGGTAATTAATGCAGGAGTTTTATTAATTTATGAGGAGCAGGGAAAGACTAATTTATCTTCATTGAAGCAAATTCTCTCCAAGTAACATGTTGAAAAAAGTCAAGATGATGAAAAATGTGAGCAACTTGTCAATTTAAATGAATGTTCCTCTTTCTGGGCTTCCTAGACTGGTTTCGCACTAAAATCTCTATGCCAAAAGGGGTAGTAGCATAATTGAAGAGCATAAAAGCTGGTGTGACCAGGTAGCATTGTTTGTAACCTATGACAGTGTTAAATGTCTTCCCTTTAAAACACAGTCTAAGTGACCTTAATACTATAAATGATATAATAGGTAATATCTATACAGGCATGCCTCAGAGATATTATGGGTTGGGTTCCAGACCATCACAATAAGTGGATTGTAATCTTTTTCCTGGTAAAGGGTCTTACCTTCAATTCGTAAAAAAAAAAAAAAAAAAAAAGCAACATCTGTGAAGCATGATAAAGCAAAGCATAATAAAGGGAGGTGTGTCTGGATGGAGGGAACTGGACCAAACAGTGTGGGGTGTTACCTGTGTGATTCAATCCTTAGAACCATCCCTGTGAAGTAAGTACTTTGGTCGTCCCATTCATGAACGAGGAAACTGACGCAGTTAACTTACCCTAGTTAGCGTAGCTAACGTGGTGGAGCTGGGTGTCAAATCCTGCAGCTGTTTCTAGAGTCTGATTTTTAGCTATTGCACTATGCTGACTGCCATTGTATCTGGAATTCCAAGAGTATTTCTTACCTGATAAGTAGAGCAAATATGTGATATTTGATCTACATATATTTTGGAAACTTGCCAGGAAAACTAAGCCAGTATTTGTGGATTTCTTTTGTACATTGCTCAAATGTTAGTTAAAATAACTGTTCATAAACACATCTGCTCATTTCTCTTGTAGTTGAATTAAAAGCCCTTTTTTGTTGAGTGGTAGGGTGTGGCTCTCTTCTTGACATGATGAGTTTATGATGTTACTTTTTTAAAATAATTTTTTAAACCAGGCATGTCCCCTGACTGGCCATCAAACCGGCAACCCTTTGGTTCACAGGCTGGTGTTCAATCTACTGAGTCACACCAGCCAAGGCTTAACATTTAATGTCACAAATCTGACTATTCATCCACATTTAGATTTTTTTTTTAGTGTTTATTTGTTTTTAGAGATGCGGGAGGGAGGGAGATGATGTTATTTATTTTTAATGTCACATGCTGAGTGTCCGATGAGTATGGAGCTCCACGTTAGCTGCAGGCAGGGGCGGGGAGAGATGCAACAATGAATAAGACTTAGTCCCTGTGCTCAGAGGAGTTTATGATTTATTGAGAGGAGAAGGTCGCCTGTAAATAATTCAAGGGTATGGATGAATCAGGTGTGGGAGTGGGAGGAGGGTGGCGCATGGAACAGGTATTAAGGCAGGTACCATTTTTAAATGTCTGGTCAGCAGGATCCCAGCGTGATATTCTTTGTGTGTCACAGATGCAGTTAAAAAACACATTTACTGAGTGCCTACTGTGTATCGGGCCCTGGATGCTGTGGGGCTTTTTTTTTTTACTTGGCGTACACAGATTTATTGTAGTATTATTTAAAATAGTAAAACAAAGCAAAACAAACCAAAACCATTAACTCAAGTGTTTTTTAAAATTTATTTATTTTTTAATGTTTTATTGATTATGCTATTACAGTTGTCCTCATTATTTCCCCCTTTACCCCCCTCTACCCTCCACCACCTCCCACTCCCTCACGCCATCCACACACCTTTTTTCATGTCCATGGGTCATGTGTTTAAGTTCTTTGGCTTCTCCATTTCCTACATTGTACTTTACATCTCCATGGCTCTTCTGTAACTACCTACTTGTCCTTCTCAATCCCTTCATCTGTTTCCCCAATCTCCTGTACTCCCTTGCCATCTGGCAACCCTCAAAATGCTCTCTGTATCCACGATTCTGCTCTTTTCTACTTGTTTGCTTAGTTTGTTTTTTAGATTCAATTGTTGATAGATATGTATTTATTGCCATTTTATTGTTCATAGTTTTGATCTTCTTTTTCTTTAATAAGTCCCTTTAACATTTCATATAATAATGATTTGGTGATGACGAACTCCTTTAGTTTTTTCTTGTCTGAGAAGCTCTTTATCTGCCCTCCAATGCTAAATGATAGCTTTGTTGGATAGAATAATCTTGGCTGTAGGTCCCTGCTTTTCATGACTTTGAATATTTCTTGCTAATCCCTTCTAGCCTGCAAAGTTTCTTTTGAGAAATCAGCTGACAGTCTTATGAGTACTCCCCTGTAAGTAACTATTTTCTCTTGCTGATTTTAAGATTCTCTCTTTATCTTTAACCTTTGGCGTGTTAATTATGACGTGTCTTGCAGTGGGCCTCTTTGTGTCCATCTTGTTTGGGGCTCTCTGTGCTTCCAGGAGTTGCATGTCTATTTCCTTCACCAAATTAGAGAAGTTTTATTTCATTATTTTTTGAAATAGATTTCCAATTTCTTACTCTTTCTCTTCTCCTTCTGGCTCCCCTGTGATGAAAATGTTGGACCACTTGAAGTTGTCCCAGAGGCTGCTTATACTATCCTCATTTTTTTTTAATTCTTTATTTTATTGATTATGCAACTACAGTTGGCCCATTTTCCCCCCTCACTCCCCACCACCCTGCCCATCCCCTCCCACCCTCATTCCCCCCTTTAGTTCATGTCCATGTGTCATAAGTTCTCTAGTGTCTACATGTCCCATACTATTCCTACCCTCCCCCTGTCTATTTTCTCCCTACTGTCTA